>JAKUCV010007687.1:132305-152378 GCA_028386065.3 Turnera subulata
TTTGGCTCACCTTTCCTGCTCTTGTTCCTCTTAACCCTCAGAGCTCTCAATCACTCTCCAATTCCTCCTGATTAGCACAAAAATGGCAGCTGTGAGGGGCTTGAGGTGCTTGCTTCCCTTTTGTTGCATGAGCAAGCAGGTGACTAAGCAGCCACTTGCATGCTCAGCAGCTCTGGTGGCAGCACCTCATGCTCCCCTTGCCACCACCTGCTTACATCCTTTTAACCAGCCATCACTAATTTTCACCATTCACCAGCACCTACCCTTGGTGAATTACGTTGATACCTTGCAACCCCCAATTGGCTGCGCCCACATAAGCACCACTGCACCAATTGACGCACCAATTGGCACAGCAGCGCGCCAATTGCACACCCATTGCATATAATTAGCACCAGCAACCAACCCACAATCTTACAAAACAATTCTCCTACTTCCCTTTTCATCAAGTAAATTGTGCAAGCCCCGGTACACGGGTTACTACACATACCGCATCAAAGGTATCATCATTAAGATACGAAGTGCAAATAAGAACATCAACACAACAGACATACATGCATACAACATTTAATGCCAAGCAAGAATTACCACTTCATGTACCATGTCTATTGACCGAGAATTGTAGGGAGTATCACATACAAAGATTTATATGTCCTCACCTGGGCCATATCAACTGTCTCGAAAGCCGAAGCCTCGTTCCGCCTCAACATTCCTATGTTCCTAACATCCTACGAACATACACATCATATAAGATGTTTATTCATAACAAACAAATAAAATGCATTTAATGATATAATACCGAGTTTAATCCACATCACTAAGCCCGTTACTAAAAGACCAGGGTCTAAGCCCAAACAATTCCTCAAATTCCAGAATCTCGTATGTAACTTAAATCCAGTTGTAATCAATTGGGCCTAGAGTGTGTTATCTTTAATCTCCAAAATCACATTGACCTAAAGCCCACATCAGTAAAAGCCGTTGGGCCTAAAGCCCATCTTAAATTAATTTCTTTATTGGGCCTATAGCCCATTCCATATCCATGAATCATTTAGAGGAGTTAATGGGCCTTGGCCCGGCCTGTCACAATAATCAAACTAACTCGCAAACCTGAGCCTAGCCTTTCCGTTCTAAACATACTATGCATGTCGGTAGGATTCCGGCCACGCCACTCGCCTTGCCACACAAGATATCCACTATTGCCCGTTTCTTTTCAATACATCGGTGCATTTACAGTACGTGACATGTTTAAAATTAAATTGCATCGTTGCCAAGAATTACCATTTAAGTGTTGAATTTCCATTACTTGCCGGGATAGTAACTACTTGCGGATTCCGGTCAATGCCTCGCCGGAAAGTTCACCAAAGCCCCAAAATAAAACCCCAACACACTGTCATAGCACAAGAACCCGAGACAACATCCCAGTCAACCTCTCAATTCCCATAGAGATATCAATTAACAAAACAGAAAGGGGATATGGGCATCGGACTCTTATCGAAAACACAAATCCACAATGACGGCGTCAGATCCGTACACAACAGCACCCAACCGAGCTTGTAACAACACTACCCAGCACGGCCCGTACCAAACAACACCAAATCTAGGCAACAAGATCACCACGCCACCATCGAAATCAAACCCACCATTCGTTCACACCAATCCCAAGCACCCCACAATCAACATCAACCCCACACCCGACCACCAGCCGCAACACAAAAACAAACATCAACAACCTCAACACAGTCAGCACAACTCTACAACTCGAACCCAGAACCTAGAGAAGCAGAGAAGAAAAGAAAAGAAGAACGAAAGGGAAAGGGAAGTCGGCTAAGGATGGTGTGTAGGGCGCCAGCGCGGAGAAGAGAGGGAGAAGACGATGCGGCACTGCAGAGGGGACCTGGGGGGAAGGTGAAGCGATGATGTCCGTGAGGGAGAGAAAGAAGAATCGAGAAGGCAAAGGAAAGGAGAAGAATAAAGGAAGAGAAAATAAATGGGAAGAAAGAAAGAAAAAAAAGTGATTTTGAGGTTGATAACCGTTGACACGATTCGGGGAAGGAGCAGATTTCGGGGGAGGAAGTTCGTGGGAAGTTAGGAGGAAGGAAAAAACAAAACGGGCGGCGGAAAGGAAGAAAGAAAGGAAGAAAAGAAAAAGAAAGGAAGAAAACTATGAAAAGTAACCAAAAATTACAAAGAAAAGTAATTACTGAAAATAATAGAACTATAAAAGGAACAGCCAAAAAGTCAGCAAAAACTATGAATAAAAATAGTGTTATCCCAAAAGAATAATCATGAAAAAGAATAATCACAAGAGCTCATGATATATATGCTTGTAATTTATTATATAAAAAAACTATGGAGAAAAAGAGTCGAGTAGTCAATGAAAACTACGAGCAAGAAAAATGACTATGAAAAAGAATAATAATATAAAAAAAATTATCATAGGAATTCATGACTATGTGTTTGTAGTTTATTGTTAATAAGAACTATGAAGAAGAAAAATTTAAGTACAATCCAATAGTTAATGTAAACTACCAAAAAGAACAACGACCACGAAAAGAAACAATAATAAAAAATGATAATATAATTTAGTAATTTACTTCATTAATAATATAATTTAATAATTAAAATTATTTAATTTAGAATATTAATAGAATAAAAAATATCAATAACAATAATCGATTTGTAAATTCTTATTTTACTACATGAACTAATTCTAAATAATGCATTTATTTATATTTTCTCAATAACTACAAAAAATATGAAGAAGTACAACTGAAAAGCCAGCAAAAATCTTTAAAAAATATAATATTTATAAAAAAAATAATCACAAGAGCTCATGACAGAAGTGTTTGTAATTTATTATCAAGAAGAATTATAGAGAGAAGAGTTGGGTAGAGTTGGGGTACAGTAGTCAAAAAACTACGAAAAAGAATAATAACGGAAAATAAAATATTATCATAGGAATTCATACCAAGAAAAGGAATAATAATAAGAAATAATTAGGTAATTTTGCAATATCAAAGAATTAAAAAATATGATTAATAGTAATTGATTTTATAAATTCATATTCCACTACATAAACTAATCCTACATAATGCATATATGTCTGTCTAGATTTTATATATAAGTTCATTTCAAGATTTAAATTAATGTTATACCACATGATTTAAAAAATATAATACTATGACACGGAAAACTAGTTAATAAAAAAATAATTTATACGACTTAATGAAAAATACGAATGATGGAGTAATACAAACTTAATCAAACTTAGGGAGAAATTCACTATTGATGGAGTAATACTAGACCTGGCAATTCGCGTTGTCGTGTCGGGTTCGTGTCGGGTTGAACAGGTAATCGGGTTCTAAATCTTCAACCCGACCCGACCCATTTAATAATCGTGTCGTGTCGTGTCGTGTCCAACCCGTTTATTATCGTTTCGGGTTCGGGTTGACCTGCGGGTTACCTATTAAGTCTAACAAGCCTAAAAATGAGTTTGAAATTTTTCTATTTTGCGTATTTTTAAGCAAATAGGCATATAATTAGTTTTTTTTATACATCAAATAAAATTATAAATTGTAGAATCATAATATAATAATATTTTAAAGCATTTATAGAAGTTGGCGGGTCAACCCTGTCATAAACAGGTACCTATCGGGTTGGCGGGTCAACCCGCTACCTGACCTGCTAATTTTCATGTCGTGTCGGGTCGATCCATTTAACTAAACGGGTTGGAAATCTCTGACCTATACCTACTAATTTCGTGTCGGGTTCGTGTCGGGTTGTCGTGTCAATACCCATTTTGCTAGGTCTAAGTAATACAAACTTAATTAAATTTGATCAAGATAATAATATAACTTTTTGGAAGTAATAATAATATAAAAATGGGAAAATTAAACTAATGATGGAGGGAGGAGATGAAGAGAGGTGTATGGAAATTTGAAGAGGGTAAGCTTATGATCAAAGGTATGAGTGTGTATGGAAATGAAGGGAGTATTTATAGGTGAAAATATGAGGACAAAAACAAATGAATATGATTAATTTAATAAGATAAAATCAAAAAGATATTAGGTAGAGGAAGATGGTATTAAGATTAGGACAAAGGGAATTATGGAGAGTAAATGGCCAAAGGGATGAATCCAATTGGATGTTAGGTTGAGGGGTAAAATATTAACTGGGGGTAAATTCAGGTATGGTAAAAACGAGTTTTACTGTATGATAACAATGACATTCACCATAATTTATTTACAACACTCCCCCTTGAATGTCATTGTACTTTGGGCAGAATACGCTTTAGAAGAACTACCTCATTAAAAATCTTACCAAGAAAAACTCAGTGGGATAAAAACTTGGGGAAGGAAAAAAGAGTGTAGTGTGTATTCTACTCCCGCTCATTTCGGCCTCCCTTGATGTCACGAAGTCGTCGCATGCCAATCTTCCTTATCAACTTCTCAAAAATTAAAGTAGGCAGTGATTTAGTAAATAGGTCTGCCAAATTGTCACTTAAGCGAATCTGTTGAACATAAATATCACCATTCTTTTAGAGATCATGAGTGAAAAAGAATTTTGGTGATATGTGCTTTGTCTGGTCGCCTTTGATGTATCCTTCCTTCAATTGGGCAATGCAGGCAGCATTATCTTCATAAATAATTGTTGGAACATCTTTCCCACTATCCAATCCACAAGAATCTCGAATATGTTGTGTCATTGATCTTAGCCAAACACACTCTCGACTAGCTTCATGTATGGCTACAATTTCTGCATTATTTGAAGAGGTGGCAACAATACTTTGTTTTGTGGATCGCCACGATATAGCAGTTCCTCCATAAGTAAACAAGTAGCCTGTTTGTGACCGAGCCTTATGTTGATCAGACAAATAACCTGCATCTGCATAACCAATTAGATCGGGTTTGGACCCGGATGAATAAAATAATCCCATATCTATTGTACCCCGAAGATATCGAAAAATTTGTTTTATCCCATTCCAATGTCTGCGAGTTGGGGCAGAACTATATCTTGCTAGTAAACTGGCAGCAAAAGATATATCAGGTCTTGTATTAGTAGCAAGATACATTAAAGCTCCAATCGCACTGAGATATGGTACTTCCGAACCAAGAATCTCTTCATTATCTTCTCGAGGTCTGAAAATATCTTTCTTTTGATTAAGCGACCTCACAACCGTCGGGGTACTTGTTGGATGCGCTTTATCCATATAAAATCTTTTCAATACCTTCTTGGTATAATGTGTCTGATGGACAAAGATCCCATTTTCTAAATGTGCAATTTGAAGACCTAGACAGAGTTTTGTCTTTCCGAGGTCATTCATCTCAAATTCTTTCTTTAAACAATGCACGGCTTTGGAAACTTCTTCAGGAGTTCCTATAATATTTAAATCATCAACATAAATAGCAATGATGATATATTCATGCATGGATCTTTTAATAAAAACACATGGACATAAGGAATCATTTTTGTAGCCTTCTTTTATCAAGTATTCACTGAGACAATTATACCACATACGTCCAGATTGCTTCAAGCCGTCTAAAGATCTTTTCAATTTAATTGAGTATATATTCCGGGAATTAGTTGCTTCGAGCAACTTGAGTCCTTCAGGGACTCTCATGTATATATCATGGCTTATAGGTCCATAGAGATAAGCTGTAACAACATCCATTAGATGCATTTCTAATTTTTCATGTACTGCTAGACTAATTAGATACCAAAAAGTTATTGCATCCACCACAGGGGAGTATGTCTCCTCATAATCAATACCGGATCGTTGGGTAAAACCTTGTGCGCCAAGCCGTGCTTTATATCTCACTATTTCATTTTCCTCATTTCTTTTCGGCACAAATACACATTTGTAACCGACCGGTTTTACACCATCAGGTGTTGGGACTACAGGCCCAAAAACTTCTCACTTCATGAGCGAGTCTAACTCAGCCTTGATTGTGTCTCTCCATTTTGGCCAATCATTTCTACGCCGGCATTCATCAATTGATTTAGGCTCATGATCCTCATTTCCTTCCATAATATTTAGCGCTATATTATATGCAAAAATTCTGTCGACGGTTATTTCACGTCAGTTCCATCTTGTTCCTGACATAATATAGTTGATTGAGATCTCATCATTTTGACTTATTTCAGGTACCTGAGTTACTTCTAGAACATTACCATTTATGTCAGGAACCTCTTCTGGAGGATTTTCCTCATCTTGAGGATTTTCAATTTGAACCTCTGCAGGAGGTTTTATTACCTCGTTGGGGCCATCTTGTATCTTTGCTCCTTTTCTCTATCGAGGATTTTTGTCTTTAGAATCGAGTGGTTTGCCATGCTTCTGGCATGCTTTAGATTCATTTGCAATCTTTAGTTGTCCTTCGGGGACATCAATTCTAGCAGGAGCATTTGCAGCTGGTACATGAGATTTGGTCACTCTATTGATATCAGTAAAAGCGTCTGGCAATTGACTTGCTATATTTTGCAAAAGAATTATCTTTTAAACTTCAAGTTCACATTTATTTGTACAAGGATCAAGACTTGTTAATGATATAGCATTCTAATCAATTTCTTTATCCAGCTGCTTATTTTCTCCCCCTAATGTTGGATAAACATTTTCATCAAAATGACGATCAACAATTCTTGCTGTAAATAAATCTCCAGTTGTTGGTTTCAAATATTTTATAATTGATGGAGATTCATATCCAACATATATTCCCAATCTTCTTTGAGGACCCATTTTAGTTCGTTGTGGTGGAGCAATTGGCACATATACTGCACAACCAAAGGTCTGAAGAAGAGAGATATTAGGTTCGTGACCATGAACCAATTGAATTGGTGAGAGTTTATGATAGCTTGTTGGCCTGATGCGCTGAAACACCCCGACCCAAATTTACACTATATACATTATTTACCGAGCAACAGTGCCGACACGTGGCACAGACAGTAAATATAACAGGAAAATCCGGCCCAACGGCCTAAAGATAATATCTAACACCCGGCCTCGGGTACAATAACAATAATAGCACAGCGGAAGCAATTTATAATAACCACAGCAAAAGCATGAATCGACTCGATGCAAAACTATGGATCCAGATTCGTCGGAGGAGATGCCGCAGCCTGCCATGACGCCTTCCTGCACAAAGAACAACGTAGCCTGCAGATGGGGCAGGTGAGGGGTGAGATTCTCCATAATCTCACCGACACATAACCCATGATGAACAACATAGCACATACTTAACATTCAAGAACACATCATTACGGCATACAAGTAGTGAACAGAACACTGATCCAATACAGGCACAAAGAACAATGCGGACCATGCAAATGTCCACACCATCGACTATGCAACGCACTGACCATCTAATACTGACTGTACCATACACTAGTGCCCGACCAGGACACTTCAACTCGACTACGCATCGGGTATCCGACCCAGTCCCAACAGACTATATAATACATACTCTAGTCCTGACAGACTATACTCAACAGAGGTTCCTCATCGTATGATAACATACCGATACTGTGCTTGCCAATCATCTAACCCGGTACCAAAACAAACTCAAATTACGTGAGCCTCGCTCACCGGGTAGCCGGCAACCAGCACGGGCCATACCCAATCAACATCACAAACCGGTCCCCGGGTAGAATCACAACACAACACGATAACAGCAGTCACCACAACAACTCGTAACCACATCAGCAACAATTCTCATTAATCTCAACCTCTGGGTATCGGCATACCCTTAGAAATAACAATCACCCAACCGTCGACCACAACCGACAGCCAACATATCTCAATATCCATTCAAAAACGACATGTGATACTCATCCGACAATTATCAAAAGAAACCGACAACCAACAAAGGACAACTGGCAACCGATGCCAAAAACAACAAACTACTCACGACAACAACTAACACCCGTAAACCAACAACCTATTCCGACCACGGTCAACCGACTATACTGAGGACTGACAACCTCCCAAGGTATGATCATGAGACAACATACAAATGAACACATCACATCACAGCCCATCAAACAATTTCAGCAACATACAAATCCTTACAACAAATATCAACAAATATCACAATGGTATCAACAACAATAGACCATAAGATGCAATGGAACCTATGTAGTTCTAAGACCAACCATCCCGGCTATCACGGGTGGAGTGACGTATATGCAACCTCACCTGATACTCCTCGGAAGCTGTTATTCGGTTAAGCCTTGATATTCCTATAATATAACAACAGTAATCACTTATAATGCACAAACAAGATGGTTATGCATGATGCCGGTTAACAGTTATTAGACGGCTTATCAGTTCTTTTTATTATTTCCATAATTATCTTATTCATTTTTGTGGAGGTTATTAATAATCTATTTTTCATCTGATATACCAATCATATTTAACATAAATCAAAACCAAAACCGAGCGTCCAAGCCGATATCCCGGCCCTTAGGCCGCTTATGACAATAAGGCATATATACGTACACTTATACGTAGTGTATATTTAAGATAATATATTTGTAAATAAATCAAGTTACGACCCGTTAAATACTCACAGTCCATATGACGTAAATAATACGTATTAAACATAATTATTCATAAAAATTCTATTTGTAACTAATTGAAGTTATAACCTATATATATCCATATATATTAGATAGAAGAAATAACCGTTGTAAACGATATATATACATTTAGTAAATCTTATATAATCGTAAGTACTTATATACATAAAGCTATAATCATTAATTAAATAAAAATATAGTCTAGCAATATCTATGCCGGTGAAAATAGCTACAGTACGTTATACGATATATTTCAATATATACTTGTATAAGATTAAAATCAATAATTTAATTAAGATGTAGGTCTAATATTATTTTACCCTAGGATTACGAAAATAAATATAATAGAAATATATATACATGTCTAGGCCTTTTATAATATAAATTCAATTAAACATGATTAAGGAAATTTGTAAATTAAATTCGGTAGGTCTTCACGAAAGTTTAGCCCATCGGAGGATAAATCTAATATCAACATAATTTCGAAAATTAAATAAGAGACATAATCAAAATAAATAAACATAATTAAAATTAATAAATAACATGGGCCTTTTATTAATTAGCCCAATTAAAATTAAATGACCGAAAGTTAAATACAATGGGCCATTTACGAGCCCAGGTAAACGAATAAAATTAAAACTGGAAATTAAATGCTACGGGCCTTTTTAATAGCCCATTCGGAAAATTAAATAAAAGCAATAAATAAATGCATAAAGAAAATAAGTAAAAGCATAAATATATAAAACCATAATTAAATAAATAAAGCAAAGCATAAATAATTAAAACAAGATATAAAATAAAATCATAAGTTTATTTTAATTAAGTTAATTAATAGTTATATCAATCGTTTAAATGTCTGGTTCATTAATGTTATCCGGGTTCGTTAAGGTCCAAAGGTTCGTTAGAAGCACATGGTCCAAAGAGGGTCGGGTTTACCCAAAGGTCCGTTCCGAGCTCGCCGGCAAATACTCGAGACTGCCGGAAACTCGCCGGATTTCGGCAACCACTGTTCACGCGGTCCTCCACTGTTACTGTTCATAGGATACCCAAAACCAACAACACCCACTCATCATACCCTTTGCCACCACCGGGAGTGTCATCAATTCAAACCACCATAAATAACACCACTGTTCCCGGCCAGCACCACCATTACCCACGGCAACCCCACAACAACAACATCATCGGCATAATCAAAGCAAGACCCGATTAGTTCAAGCACACAACAATCGGGTTAAGGAAGAAAGGAAAGAGAAGAGGTGTATAAATCATCGCCGGATCTTACCCACACGACGGTGACGACGACGACAGATCGAAGACAGGGAAGGTCACGCTAGCAGCAGCTTATCCCTACAGCGTCTTCGGCTTTGGTTCGTGAGCAGCGAGCACTGTCGGTCCTGCTGCTGGCTCAGAGGCTGTGCATCGAAGGAGAGGAGAGGAAAGGGAAACCGGCCTCCTGGCACGGCAGTCGCTCGCCTCGGAAACGGTGGCGGTGGTGAAGGCAGAGCAAGAAAGGATAAGGAGGAAGGAGGGAGTTGAGGCGGCAGCACCTTGCCTCGAAGGTTGAGCAGGGGCAGGGGCGTCGTGGCGAGGAGGAAGAAGAGAAAGGAGGAGGTGGCTCGGGTTGCTGATGGCAGGTGGTGGTGGAGAAAGGAGAAGAGGAAGGGAAGAGGAGGAAGACTGGGCAGCAGCGATGGTGGGCAGCGGTGGTGTCAGGTGGAGAGCAAGAAGAGAAGGGGAAGGCAGAGGAGGCGGTGTGCAGGCGAGCAGAGGGAAGGAAAAAGAAAACGAGAGGGAGAGTTAGGGAGCTGATAGTTGGGATGGGTGCAGAGAAATTAGGGGAGAGGAGGAGATAATAAAGGAGAGGAAAAGGAATGAAAACAAAGAAGAAATAGGGAATGGGGCCGGCGGCTGGAAGAAAGGTAAATAAGGAGGGAGAAAAATGAGAGGAAGAAGACAAAGAAGGAAAAGAAGAAAAGAAAGGGGGTAGGGCAGGTTGAAGAAAAACAGGGAGAGAGGGAAGAAGAGAAAGGAGAAAAGAAAGGAAAAGAAATAAAAGAAAGGAAGAGTGGCCACGTGGCAAGCCACGATTGGCCGGTCGAGATTCTCGTGTTAGGATCTCGTACATGCAGGGATACTCCCGTCTTTTCGAATTTACGTCCCGAGTCCAAAAATACAACTTGGGCTCGGAAAATCCGATTTACACTCCTGAGCGTCGTCCAAGTCTCGGAATTGAAAACCGAGGCTCGGTTTACGAAAGACACTCCAAAACGTGTATCGGTCGAAACTTCGTTAAACCTTGAATTTAACATTTAAATTCAATCTTTGTAAAGCATAAACGCAATTTAATTATTCTTTTTCAAAGTAAGTCTCCAAAGATTAATATATATAATAACATGGAAAATAAAAGATGAAATTTATTTTTAAATTATATTTGGTAAATCATTACACAAAAATATCATAGCAAAGTATTAATAATATTGCTATTAATGCTGATTAGAAAATAATAATTTTAATAATAACGGTAACAACAATAATAATAATTTTGAGAGTATAAAGATAATAGTGAAAATAATAAAAACTAACTCAGACTGGTAAAATTCTTGATTAACCGCGATAAAATTTTATTAACCACAGTAAAAGTTAAAACAACTCGATAAAAATCACGAAAATTTTTCCGGGTCGTGACATGCGTACAAGTGCTGTTGCATGCAAAATAGCATGTCCCAGGTAGTAACGGGGAGTTTACATCTTATCAATAATGGCGTAGCAATCAATTGGAGGCGTTTAATCAACGATTCTGCAAGACCGTTTTGGGTGTGAACATGAGCTACAGGATGCTCAACCACAATTCCAATTGACATACAATAGTCATTGAATGCCTTAGAGGTGAATTCAGCAGCATTATCAAGACGTATAGTCTTAATTGCATGATCAGGAAAGTGTGCTCGCAATTTGATCAATTGTGACAATAAGCATGCAAATGCCAAATTGCGTGAGGACAACAAACACACATGGGACCATCTAGTTGATGCATCAATTAAAACCATAAAATATCTAGATGGTCCACACGGTGGATGTATAGGTCCACATATATCTCCCTGAATTTTTTTCAAAAATGCTGGTGATTCTGAACCAACCTTATCATATGAAGGCCGGATAATTAATTTTCCTTGTGAGCAAGCAACACATGAAAATTTTTTAGAATGAAAAATCTTCTGGTTTTTCAATGGATGACCAAATGAATTTTCAATAATTCTGCGCATCATTATTGATCCGGGATGGCCCAACCGGTCATGCCAAATTTTTAACTCATTAGTCCGCTTCAGGCTGGTGCCAGCTTATGGCTGGGTATAATAATTTTCAATGACTCGAATATTTGTGTAGTATAATCCACAAGATAATACAGGTAATTTTTCCACAACTTGCTTGTTACATGTAGTGGTAACTTTTGTAATATAGAGATATTCAGCATCTCTTTCATTCATTGTCTCAATATGATATCCATTTAAACGGATATCCTTAAAACTCAATAGATTTCTTTGAGTCTTTGAAGAGAACAAAACATTTTCAATAATTATCTCTGTTCCCTTTGGTAGTAGAATTTGAGCTTCCGGAGCCTTCAATTACTTTTATACTACCAGAGATTATAGTAACATATGCCTTTTCAAATTTCAAAGTAAAGAAATATTTTTGTTTATTAAATACGGAATGAGTAGTTTCACTGTCTGCTAGACAGATATCTGAGTCATTGTTCTTGGAACCATATAGTTGAATGTCCATATCTTCATAAAAGAAAATAAAAGATGCATAAGAAAGTAATATTGAATTGAAATTTATTCCAAATTAAAAGAACATTAAGAACATTAATAGAAATAAACAACAGATAAGAACATAAATGTAAAATACAAACAAATAGACAACAAGATTATTCTTGCTTCATTTTCTTGCTTGCTTCTTCTGGATCAGCAAGATAATCATCAATATCGAAATATGAGTCGGACTGGAAGGCAGCAACTTGGTCATCATCTTGAACAAAATTTGTTTCAGCAACTTTATTTTTTCGTTTCAAAGATGATTGGTAAAGTTCTACCAAGTGCTTCGCTGTACGGCATGTCCGTGACCAATGACCTGTCATGCCACATCGATAGCAGATTGTCTCGTGATTTTTCTTATCATGATATTTGACATCATTTGTATGTTTTCCTTTAGCCTTGCCAATATCGTGGTCACGGTGATTAAAATTGTTCCTTCCACGTCCACGCCCACGTCCCCGGCCACGACCAGAATTATCATGTACTGCTGCATTCGCTTCTGGGAATGGAGCAGAAGCAGTAGGACGAGACTCATGATTTTTCATCAATAGCTCGTTATTTTGTTCAGCTACCAGGAGACAAGATATTAAATCAGAATATTTTGTGAAACCTTTTTCACGATATTGCTGCTGCAGGAGCACTTTTGATGCATAGAAAGTAGAGAATATTTTTTCTAACATATCAGCATCAGGAGGAGAAGAAGAGAGGTGTATGAAAATTTGAAGAGAGTAAACTTACGGTGATCAAAGGTGTAAATGTGTATGGAAATGAAGGGGGTATTTATAGGTGAAAATAGGAGGATAAAAACAAATGAGTATGATTAAATAAATAAGATAAAATCAAAAGGATATTAGGTAAAAGAAGATGGTATTAAGATTAAGACAAAAGGGAATTATGGAGAGTAAATGACCAAAGGAATGAATCCAATTGGATGTTAGGTTGAAGATTAAAATATTTACTAATTCAGGTGTAGTAAAAATAAATTTTACTGTATGATAACAATGACGTTCACCCTAATTTATTTACAACAAGCTAGGAATAATTGGAGTTTTAGAACCGTTTATCTCACCAAAAATAACAAAGCGTGTAACGATGCCAAGCCACCGAAGCTTCGTTCCTTGACTGAGAAGAACCCAAAATTCCAATCCTCAAAAAAGAAAAGAAAGAAACTTTTGATTCTTCTTGGCTCTCCTCTTCCTGCAAATTCCTCTCCAATTGAGCTACAATCAGCAAATTAATTAAGATTATCTTTTAATTAAGGATGTGGGCGGCGTCATGCCTGGCCTCCTGCTGTGCGGCGTGCGCGTGCGACGCGTGCCGCAGCGTCGTGTCCAGCATCAGCCGGCGCTCCGCCAGGATCGCCTACTGCGGCCTCTTCGCCCTCTCCCTCATCGTCTCCTGGATCCTGCGCGAGGTCGCCGCCCCTCTCATGGAGAAGATCCCCTGTAAGTCAAATCCCTCCCTTCCTCCCTTCTAAATAAAGAATACACCTTTTTCCCTTCTGTTCTTCTTCTTCTTTTTCTTCGATTTTGTTGTTTATCGGGAGATATTCCTCCCGATGAAGTTCTTCTTCTTCGATTTTTTTGGTGATCAAATTTGGGTTCTTTTTGGGGGGATTAGGGATTAATCACTTCCACAAGACGCCGGACAGGGAGTGGTTCGAGACGGACGCGGTGTTGCGTGTTAGCTTGGGTAACTTCCTTTTCTTCACTGGCCTTGCCACTATGATGATCGGGGTTAAGAGCCAGAAGGATCCTCGTGACGGCTTGCACCACGGAGGGTGGATGATCAAGGTCATCTGCTGGTGCCTTCTTGTCATCCTTATGTTCTTCCTCCCCAATGACCTCGTCGCTTTTTATGGTATTTGCTCCTTCCCACCCCCCCCCCCCCACCACTTTAGATATATGTTGCTCCTCCTTTTTTTTTTTTTTTTTTTTTGCTGTGTTTTAACTTTTATGTCATGGGTTGCCTTTTGCACTAGCATCTGATATTGTAACTTTTGCAAATATGAATTGTTTTAGTGTACCAGGAGAGTATGTGACTGCTTAAGAGTTGATATACAGATTGGCGGATTGATTTTCCTTTACTTTTTTTTTCCTTTTTCTTTTTTCCCTGTGGGGGATTTTCGTGTGGTTGGAGTGGAGCTGATAGTTGACTCTTGTTTTTTTTTGTAGAATCTATATCCAAATTCGGCTCTGGATTGTTTCTTCTTGTTCAAGTTGTTCTTCTGTTGGATTTTGTCCATGGTTGGAATGACAAATGGGTGGGTTATGATGAGCAATTCTGGTTAGTTCCCATCTTCTTCCATGGAGCCATTTGGTTCTGTTTCTTCAAGCAGATTTAACTATTATTATGTTCTCTCCTTCTAATCAAGGAAACAAAATGATTATTAATGTTCTAATGGTGTTTATACAGGTACGTTGCTCTGCTAGTTGTTTCACTTGTCTGTTATCTGGCGACGTTTGCCTTCTCGGGAGTTCTCTTCCATTGGTTCGCACCATCTGGACAGGACTGTGGGTTGAACACCTTCTTCATTGTTATGACCCTCATTTTTGTGGTTTTATTTGCCATTGTCGTGCTACACCCTGCGGTAAGTATATATTTCATTTCCTTTTTTGAGTATACCTTAGAATATTACAGTTTTGGATGTATCCATTAATCTTGTCATAGACACATGGAAAGCCACTGTATGGGAAAGCTATACCACTTGGAAAATTGTTTTAGAGGATAATTCTTTCAAGTGTCAAAGTAACAGATTATGCAAGTTGCATCCATTTTCTTAAAGGATTTATTCATTATCTGTGTTTTCTATCTTAACCTATGAATTCCTGAAAGGTGACATGATGATTTTGATTACTCGATCAATGTTAACAAAACCTGGAAGCAAATGAATTCTTGATACTGCCCTTCTTTTCTTCTATTGACTATGTAAGCTTATTAGTGCATGGCTCAAACCTTTTCTGTTCCCTGAAAGATTCTCTTCCATGTTTTGTAAGCGAGCCAAAGGCTGGACTTTTCAAGCAGTACATTGTTTTCTTAACTAAGTGTAACTTGATGAGCATCTCATGTTCTCTTGGTCCATCCTTACTGAACTTCCACGTTTTGAAAGATAATAATATGCATTATCTGACATATAATTATTTCTAGGATGCAACCTTTTTCTGTCATAATGCTTATCAGTGAAAGCAACTGGTTACAAGCATTTGTTCTGCTGGTTTAATTTTCAAGTCAATGTTCTCCTTGGCATTATGAGTTTCATTTGGATGCGCATGGATTGCGTAAGTTCATAGCTGCTGCTTGTTTTATTTTTTGGTCATGGACCTTCATAGTTTATCCATAGGTAGTTTGTTATGGTGTATAACAGGTGGGTGGCAGCATTTTGCCAGCTTCAGTTATATCCTTGTACTGCATGTACCTATGCTATAGTGGATTAGCTAGCGAACCAAGAGATTATGAGTGCAATGGTCTTCACAAGCATTCAAAGGCTGTTTCTACTGGCACACTTACAGTGGGACTGCTTACCACTGTTTTATCTGTAGTTTATTCTGCTGTCCGAGCTGGATCCTCTACAACTCTGCTTTCCCCACCAAGCTCACCCCGTGCAGGTATTATTGAGTAGAATCAACGGAGTATTTTTTTTTGGACTTCAATAAGCAATTGATTCATGTGATATCTGTAGTTTTCAGTATTGACCCTTGATATTCTGTAATGCTTTCTGCACAGTATTGTTGGTTAATAAGCTTCATGATTCTTTACATTTTAGGAAGACACTTTTTCATCTCTTTGCTGGCAAATGTATTTTCATGTGTTTTCATCCTTTCCTTCTCCCTTAAACTAGTTTAACAACTATACTCCGGAAGAAAAAGTACCAAAATTGTCTTCTTACATCTGCGTTTCTTGGTGAAGGTGGAGAGAAGCCATTGCTTCCATTGGATAACAAGCCTGATGAGCAGGAAGAAAAAGAAAAGGCTAGGCCGGTGACATACTCCTATTCCTTCTTCCACCTCATCTTCTCTCTTGCCAGTATGTACTCTGCAATGCTCTTAACTGGGTGGTCAACCTCGGTTGGGGAGGCTGGAAAGTTGGTCGATGTTGGGTGGCCCTCAGTGTGGGTCCGTATCATCACTGGGTGGGCTACTGCAGGCCTCTACATCTGGTCTTTGGTTGCGCCCATCCTTTTCCCGGACAGAGAATTCTAAGTCTCATATGTTAATGGTTCTTATCTTGTGTGTATATGCTATCCTTCCCAACTTGTCATCGGAGCTTTCTATGAATGCCATTTATAATATTGCTGAACATGCTGCTCTACCGAGCAGGTGGTGTTGAAAATGTATTGGAACTTCATCTGTACTTAAATGTGATATGGTGGGAGAATGTCATAAATTTTCTTATTGGTTTAGAAGTGCTATTAACTTCCTTATCCCTACGAGTGGGAATAGCGACTGGAAATCATAATAATAACTGGTAAAGGGAGTTTAATTACAACCTAGAAATTGGTGCTGGATCGTGTTGCAGTAGTGTTCTCTGATTGCTCTAGTGAAAATGAACTCATTTTGTTAAATATATATGGTATTATAAAATTGAGGGAGAAATATGAAAATGTGAGGAAATGAAGGGGTATTTATACTAAAATTAAAGGGATATTAGGGAAAAAGAGACGATATTAAGATTGAAAGATAAATGACTAAAGAGATAAATCTAACTGAAAGTTAGGTGTAGGGTGTTAGGACAATAGCCCTTCGCTAGAGGGGGGGTGAATAGCGATAATCGAATAAAAAGGAAATAAGCAGGAATTGAATGCGGAATTAAAAGAATGAAGGACACAAGAGATTTATCCTGGTTCACACATACTCTACTAGTGTGGCTAATCCAGTCCTTCAAGTCTCACTTGAAGATTTCACTATCTACGTTAAGCTTACGGGTGCTTAACAAACCGTTACAACATAGGAATTCTAGTCACAAGAATCCTAAACCCTGAAAGTTCAAGTCACATGAACCTCAGCTCTCTTGCTTGAAGATACCTCACTTCAAGACTTCTCACACAAGAAGATATACCCCTCTTCTTATGAATCTAACCAAGGGAACTAACCTCCCTCAAGGTGTATAACAACACAATAATCACTCAAACAAGAGGTCTCTCTCAAAGAGCAGATGTGAGTGTACAAATGAAGCTCTAAAAGGCAACTCTCAAATCCTCAATAGGATATTGGCTCAACAAAGATTGATTTGAATGTATGAGATGAATGCATGTAAGTTGAGAGTTGATTAGTTCTGAAACACAGCTAAAAATGCTCAATTTATAGCTTTGAAAAGTTATAGAGCCGTTTTAAATCCACCCAAAAACAGCCTTAAACAAAACATAGTGGGTGCTGAAAAGTTGTCTGCTACAACGGCAAAACATCGATGTTTTCACTTTAAACATCGATGTTTTAGCCAGCAATTTTAAATTATTGCTCCAACGGCTAGTAGAACATCGATGTTTGTCTGAGCAACATCGATGTTCTCAGATACAACATCGATGTTCTAAAATCAAACATCGATGTTTTTATGCTTCGCAAAAATATGATGAAAAGGGGTTATGCAAGAACATCGATGTTGGAAAATGAAACATCGATGTTTTTTGGCTTCGGCAAAATTCATTTTGAAATCAATTATCAGAACATCGATGTTTCCAATAGAACATCGATGTTTTTCCGCTTCTGCCAAATTTTGGAAAACCTTGAAGAAATCACAACATCGATGTTTCAAATGACAACATCGATGTTTTGACCAACGGTCACAAGAACATCGATGTTTAGGATGCCAACATCGATGTTATTTGCCTACTGCCAAATTTTGGAAATCTTTGAAGAAATCACAACATCGATGTTTTAATTACAACATCGATGTTTTGGTGCTTCTGCCAAATTTTGAGAAAGACTTGAAAACACAGAACATCGATGTTTTTGAGGACAACATCGATGTTTTAAACTCAAAATACAATTGTATGACTGAAAGCATGCTATGAAATGTATGAGTGAAATTTGTTTTGTTTGAGCCAATGCCTAAGAGAAGTTGAGTGTTTTACCTTGTACAAATGGGTCCTAACTTCTCTTGCTCTTCTTGCACTTCAACTCTTGATCATATCTTCTCTTGAGTTCTTGATCACTTTGGTTGAGCACTTGTTTGCTTGATTTCTTTTTGCTTGATAGAATGTGTTTGTCAATATCAAAACCTTGTACAAAATAGATTCCTAACTTCTCTTGCTCTCATTGCACTTCAACTCTTTGATCAACTTCACTTGAATTCTTGATCACTTGGGTTGAGTACTTGATCTTTGCTTGATTTCTTTTTGCTTCAAGGTTGTCATCAATTGAGCCAAGGTTTGTCATTATCAAAACCCTGAAATGAAACAAGGAGGCATGAGTTCTAACAATTTCCCCCTTTTTGATAATGACAAACAACTAGAAGTATATGCCAATTTTTATGAGTTTAACATAAGGATAATTCCCCCTATGTATTTCAAATTTTGATTCCCCCTAACTTGGTGCATATACTTCTTCTTATCTTCCCCCTTTTGTCATTAGCAAAAAGAAATAATGATAAGAAGAGGTTGAGAAGTGCTTATGTAAGAAATAGGTGGAGCTTTGAACAAGTGCAACATATTATCTACACCTATACACTTCTATATGTGCCAAAATAAAGAATGTTAGAAAGCTTAGCTGAACATCGATGTTGTGATACTCAACATCGATGTATTGAGACTTCTGCTCAAATTTCGAAGTTCTTCATCATCCCTTTGTTCCCCCTATCTTTTTGTCTAAATGAAGGGTACCTACAAAAAAAAACAACACTCATCCTTGCATTTCTACAAGAATTGATTAAGAACTTGGATGCTTCTTTGGTCATTTGCTTGGAGCATCCGCAATCAAGGTACCAAAGTACACTTGATGCCTTCAAGCATACCTGCAAAATAAATCAAAGGGATTTTGGTACCCAAATCTTTTTGGGTCCTTGGTGGTTAGGAACAAAATAGTGATGAGCCTTATCTTGTGCCCAATGTCTATGCCTAGTAAAACATACCGGGGCAATGTGTCCTATCCTATTACAATAGTGACAAATAACATTAGGATTATGCATCCTCATTGGTTGATAATAGTTGCTATTTGGATTATGTCTATGCATTCTAGTAAACTTGTTTTACTTAGGTATAACCCTGTTTTCCCTAGGTTGGGCTATGTGTGTCCTAGGTTTAGTGTAATGAGATTTTCCATTCCTACCATTGTAGGCATACATTTTAGTATAATGAGATTTTCCACTACTTACATTTGATCTTGCATTTTGAGCATGTGACCTTCTATGATGCGTATATGATCTTGTGTCATGAGCATGTGATCTAGTATGAAGAATAGAAGATGAAACACCATGTTTATGTGTCTTAGCATTGAGCACCACAGTTTTGACATCATTTGTCATATGAGATGCACCTAATCCTTCTTTTTGTGTTGGGCTTCTTTGTTGTCCTAGGAGAAGATTAAGACTATCTCTACCATTTGTAAATTTCTCTAATGTTTTCTTCAAATCATCAACTTGATGCTTAAGAGATTCATTCTCTTTTCTCAATTCAACACAAGCACATACATTAGAAGAAATCTTCTCATTAAGTTCATTGCAAGACATACTAAGAGCATGCTTTTCCTTTTCAAGCTTATCA
>JAKUCV010007687.1:154071-187494 GCA_028386065.3 Turnera subulata
ATCGGGCAGACCATTTTTAAGTGCAACGGTCATGAGAACATCGATGTTTGGGATGCCAACATCGATGTTCAGACCTTACTGCCCGTTTTGGAAGAAGTTTTAAGACAGCAACATCGATGTCTAAACTTACTACATCGATGTTCATAATTTGAAAACACATTTTGTGATTGAAATGATGCTATGAAATGCATGAGTAAAACTTGTTTTATTTTGAGCCAATGCCTAGGAGAAGTTGAGTGTTTTACCTTGTACAAAGGGGTCCTAACTTCTCTTGCTCTTGTTGCACTTTAACTCTTGACTTCAATTCTTGAGCAAGTTGTTCTCTACTTCACTTCTTTTTGCTTGACATTGCCCTTGTACATTTTGAGTTCCTAACTCATCTTTCTCTTCTTGCTTGTAGCTTCAAATTGATCACATTGTTTGAGCTCTTGATCTTTGCTTGATTTCTTTTTGCTTCAAGGATGTCATCAATTGAACCAAGGTTTGTCATTATCAAAACCCTGAAATGAAATAAGGAGGCATGAGTTCTAACATAGGGGTAGAATATTTATCAAAGGTAAATTCAGGTATGATAAAAATCAATTTTATTGGATGGTGAAAATGACATTCACTTTCACAACACTCCCCCTCTCCCTCGAATGTCATTGTATTTTTGGATGGTAAGTTGGAGTGGGAAGTGATTTCGTAAATAGATCTTCTGGGTTGTCATTTGAACGAATTTGTTGAATACAAATATCACCATTCTTCTGAAGATCGTGAGTGAAAAAGAATTTTGGTGATATATGCTTTGTCTGATCGTCTTTGATATATCCTTCCTTCCACTGAGCAATACAGGCAGGATTATCTTCATAAATTGTCGTTGGAACTTCTTTTTTCATTATCTAATCCACATAAATCTCGAATATGTTGCGTCATCGATCTTAACCAAACATATTGTCCATTGGCTTCATGAATAGCCACAATTTCAACATCATTTGAAGAGATAGCAACAATATTTTGCCTTGTGAATCGCTATAATATGGCAGTTTTTTCATGTGTAAATAAGTAACCCATTGTGACAGAGCCTTATATGGATCAGATAAGTAACCTGCTTTTGCATAACCAATTGGATCAGGTTTGGATACATATGTATAAAATAATCCTTCGTCCGCCCCAAAGAAGATACCGGAAAATATGTTTTACCATTGCAATGTCTTCGAGTTAGGGCAGAATTATATCTTGCTAATAAGTTGACAACAAAATATATCAGGTCTTATATTACTAGCAAGATACATTAAAGCTCCAATCGCGCTAAGATATGGTACTTCTGGATTAAGAATTTCTTCATTATCTTCTCAAGGTCTAAAGATATCTTTCTTTTGATTAAGTAACCTCAGAACCATCGAGGTACTTAATGGATGTGCTTTGTCCATATATAATCTTTTCAATACCTTCTCAGTATAATATGTTTGTTGGATAAAGATCATATTCTCTAAATGTATAATTTGAAAACCTAGACAAAGTTTTATGTTTTCAAAAATCTTTTATCTCAAATTCTTTTCTTCAAACAATGCACGACCATGAACATATAGAATTATCAACATAAAAAATAATGATGACATATTCATATATGGACTTTTTAATGAAAGCACATGGGCATATACAATCATTCTTATAGCCTTCTTTTAGCATATATTCGTTAAGACGATTATACCATATTCGTCCAGATTGCTTCAAGCCATATAAAGACCTTTTCAATCTAATTGAGTATATATCGTGAGACTTAGTTGCTTCAGGCAATTTAAATCCATCAAGAACTCCTATGTATATATCATGGCTTATAGGTCCATCGAGATAGGCTGTAATAACATCCATTAGACGCATTTCTGGTTTTTTATATATTACCAGACTAATCAAATACCAG
Source organism: Turnera subulata (assembly GCA_028386065.3). Taxonomy (NCBI): domain Eukaryota; kingdom Viridiplantae; phylum Streptophyta; class Magnoliopsida; order Malpighiales; family Passifloraceae; genus Turnera; species Turnera subulata. Next base: position 155,975 of record JAKUCV010007687.1, read on the forward strand.
AAAGTAGTTGCTTCTACCAGAGGGGAGTACGTCTCCTCATAATCAATACTAGGTCGTCGGGAAAAACCTTGTGCGACAAGTCGTGCTTTATGTCTCACTATTTTATTTTCTTCATTTCTTTTCCGCACAAATACCCATTGGTAACCAACCAATTTTACTCCATCAGGTGTACGGATTACAAGTCCAGAAACTTCTCGCTTCATAAGCGAGTTTAACCCAGACTTAATTGTGTCTCTCCATTTTGGCCAGTCATTTTTGCACTGACATTCGTCAATTGATTTAGGTTCATGATCCTTATTTCCTTCCTCAACATTTAGTGCTACATTATAGACAAAAATTCCGTCGATGGTTATTTCACGTGGGCTTAATCTTGTTTCTGACATAATATAATTTATTGAGATCTCATCATTTTTACTTATTTCAGGTATATGAGTTACTTCTGGAATATTATGATTATATCAGGAATCTCTTCCGGAGGAATGATCTCTTCTTGAGATTTTCAATTTCGCCCTCTACAGGAGGTTTCATTACCTCGTTGGGGCCATCTTGTATCCTCGCTTCTTTTCGCTAGTCTACTACGTTTTTGGCATGCTTTAGATTCATTTGCATTATTTGGATGTCCTTCAAGAACATCTATTCGAACAAGAGCATTTGCAACTGGTATAGTAGATTTGGTCATTCTATTGACATCAGTAAATTCCTCTGGCAATTGATTTACTATATTTTGCAAATGAATCATCTTTTGAACTTTAAATTCATATTGATTTGTTCGATGATCAAGGCTTAGATAATGATATAGCACTCCATTTAATCTCTTTATCCAACTGCTTAATTTCTCCCCTGTTTTTTTTTTGAAAATATTTTTATTAAAGTGACAATCAATAAACCTTTTTGTAAATAAATCTTCAGTTGTTGGTTCCAAATAATTTATAATTGATGGATGAAGATTTATATGCTACATATATTTCTAATCTTCTTTGAGGATACATTTTAGTTCGCCATGGTAGAGCAATTGGTACATATACTGCACAACTAAAGGTCCGAAGATAGAAGATATTAGGTTCATGACCATGAACCAATTGAATAGGGGAGAGCTTATGATAATTTGTTGGCTTGATGCACACAAGTGTTGCTGCATGCAAAATAGCATGTCCCCAAGAAGTAACGAGAAGTTTACTTCTCATTAATAATGATATAGCAATGAATTGGAGGCGTTTAATCAACGATTCTACTAGACTGTTTGGGTATGAACATGAGCTATAGGATGTTCAACCATAATTCCAATTGACATACAATAGTAATTAAACGCCTTTGAGATGAATTCCGCAACATTATCAAGACGTATAGTCTTAATTGCATAATCAGGAAAGTGTGCTCGCAATTTGATTAATTGTGACAACAAGCATGCAACTGCTAAATTGTGTGAGGACAATATGCTCACATGGGACCGTCTAGTTGATGCATTGATTAAAACCATAAAATATCTGAATGGTCCACGTGGTGGATGTATAGGCCTACAAATATCTCCCTAAATTCTTCCAAAAAATGTTGGTGATTCTAAACGAACCCTGCCATATGAAGGTATAAAAATTAATTTTCCTTTTGAACAGGAAAAACATGAGAAATCATTAGATTGAAAAAAACTTCTGGTTTTTTAATGGATGACCAAATGAATTTCTAATAATTCTGCGGATTATTATCGGTCGTGGATGGCCCAACTGGTCATGCCAAATTTTTAAATCATTAGTCAGTTTTAGGCTGATCCCAGCTTTTAATAGGTTATGCTAACTTTCCCTGACTCGAATATATGCAGTACAAACCAATGGATAATACAGTAATCTTTCAACGACTTGTTTGTTACGTGAGGTGGTAACTTTAGTGATGTAGAAATATTCGACATTTCACTTATTCATTGTCTCAATATGGTATCCATTTAAACAGATATCCTTAAAACTCAACTAATTTCTTTGAGACTTTAAAGTTAATAAAACATCTTCAATAGGGGTGGGCAATTGTACCGACCCGACTCAACTGAACTGATACCGACAGTATCGGTTTGAAAACTGAGGGAATTTGGAGTTATATCCCAGATTTGCATCGAGCCGATTAGATGGGTGATACCGACAGCCCAAAGACACCAAAACTCATTAAAATTACCCAACCCATTCCTAAAATAAGCCCACCAAGTTAAATAAAAAAAAAAGCAAGCCCAAGCCACATTAGACCCAAATCCACACCCACACTACTATACAATTTGTTAACCCTAAATTCATAAAACTTTCACCTCTCCCAAGTTCCACCTCCCTCACTCGTCTATCTCTCTCTCGCGACTACCATTTTGTGCCTTGTCTGTGTGCTTCATGTTCATCATCTTTATATTATTCTTTGCTCCTCTCTTTCCTCTCTCCCTTCTATCCTGTCTTTCCCCTATCCTCAAGTTGCTCCACCCTTCCGTCTCTTAGCCTCTTGCTGCATCTCCTTCCACATCTCTTCCCCATTGTTCTCCCATTGATTCTTGAATTATTTCTTTGTGGTGAACATGAGTTAAGGTAGGTTGTTGGGTTTGATTTTTTGGGGTTTTTAATGTATTAATTATAATTGATCTGTCGGTACTTCTTGAGATGGGTGATTTTTGAACTTTGAAATGGGTATGTGTGGGAAGCATGAATCAATCAAAAGAAATCGACTCCTTCCCCATCGTTCTCTTGATGAAAAAAAAAATGAATATGAAATTGTGAAATCGGTCAGTATGCTTACCGACCAAACCGACGTCAATTTTGATATGTATAGGCTGAAAATCGGTGTAGCAATGGTCAGAAAAAAAGGCCTTTCAGAAACTTCATACCGATCACTAAATCGGTACGACACATACCGTACCAACGTTTTGCTCAGCCCTAATCTTTAATAGTAATCTTTGTTTCTTTCGGTAGTAAAATTTGAGCTCTTCCAGAGCCTTCAATTATTTTTGTACTACCAGAGAATGTACTAACAAATGCTTTTCTAAACTTGAGGGAAAAGAAATATTTTCATTATTAAATATGGAATGACTAGTTACACTCTGTGCTAGACAGATACCTGAGTCATTGTTCTTGGAACCATAAAGTTAAATGTCCATATCTTGGTAGTCTGGAGACTCGTGCTGATAACATAATATTGTGAATACCCGATCCAAAATCACTTAGGCCTATTCACCTAATCCTTTCACCTTCTTCCTCGGGTCAATCCATGACATTGGAGTCGCTACCCAAGTTTTATTAAGGACCAAACTTGGGAAAAACCTTCATGTGACTGCTTTAAGCTACATGCTCATGGCGAACCAAAGTCATGGGATCGGGGGTTCGTCACAGATGGGAAGGTGTTAGGCACCCATCCTTGTTGGGTGGAGGCTATATGCAATTGTAAAATACCAGCGTGCCTGGTGCAAGTGTGCATGTGTGGAAGATAAAGTGAAGGGGAGAAGAAGAAGATTTGGCTTGCATCCCGTTGTAAAACCGAGACTACCTATGTACCCGATGTTAGTGTAATATGCCCAAAAGCCAATCATTGGATGATTATACATAGTTATGTAAATATATTAAGGTTATTCCAATAAATATGTTTATGAGATAAACGCTTGCACATATTTATAACCCTAGAATATTTTATGTTCTTAAATGTCCCTAGTCGATTATTATTATGGATGGGTTGTAATAATAAATTAAGACTAGTGTATGTTGAGAATTATATGAGATATGAATACTGCATACGGGTACAAGTTAGAGACTTGTGGACTGGACCGACCCAACTTAAGAACACTACATGGAACGTTATATGATTGTCATTAGTGGTTCTTATATGTATTATCCTTAGACCTGAGATCATCAAGGTTCCCAACATGTGAGTCATATACTTTGATATTACTCTTGGCTATTCGTAACTGAGTAGACCTTAGTGTAATCATTGGGTATATGATGAATGTGTAGTGGGTTTTGCATGATCCAGAGGGGATTCGTCCAACCCATATAACGAGTATATTATCGGATGGTTTCTTGATAGAGTTGAACCGTAAATGCATGACCATGCTCGGATTATGATATGGTGATATCATAGGTATCCGTTTTACGCGGTTAACTTGAGGATCAAGAAACCGAGATTGAACATATGCGAGATTGACATATTCCATGTCTCGTGTTTAATCTTGATAATGGGACGAAGGGACGATGACATGTTTGCGAGGCATATGAACCAGTACTGATCTTGTCGTTTGGGTAGCAATGATGTGTTGCTAGACGCCGCTCTTTGCTTATAATTGTAAATGAGTTTACAATTATTGCCGGACGTTACAAGTGCCTACAGGGTCACACACTTAGAGCCGTTGATTCTAGCTGGTGGTTGAACCAGGTATTTGAGTTTGTGGTTTGACCATGGGTGGACCGTGGTTGGACCAGGGTCGTTTTGGGCTGGTTTGGTTCACTAAATGTCTGATTTATTGAACCATAATTAGTGCCATATGATGTGTAATCCCACCAAGAGTTAGTGGAGACATGATTAGCTAAATGGTAATCATGTTGGGCAAAGGTGTTGGCCACTTTGTCCTTTGCTTTTGTAAGTGGGATTAGACTAAGATAATCTGATTATGCTTTGGGATTCATCACTTTGAGTCTGAAAATTTTTGAGGATTGAGCCTTGAGAGTGTCTTGAGAGTTCTTGTGAGTTTCAGACCATACACACCTTCTTTGAGAAAGAAGAAAATACCACAAACTCTAGCTTCCGAAACCTGCTGCTAGCACATCAGTTCAGGGGTGCTCGGGTTGGTAATCGTGTGACGATTCCAACTAGTTATCAAGGTTTGTGTGGATACCGTAGAGGGGCGCGATTGCTGTCCGGCTCTTGCTGATATGGATCATCAGTTGAGTGAAAGACCTCAACCATTTCTAGGTACGAATTTTTTGTTATTCGGTTTACTCTGTTTCACATGGATCCTCCATGAGTACCGGGTTCTTCCTCTGCATGTTGATTGTCAAGTTTGCATGCCCGGTTACTTACAGTGGTAGTGGAGCCTCTTGTGAAACGCTAAACCGAATTAGATGTTCATCTTGTTATATGTGATGTAGCATAAACATGATAGTATATGTGATATGTTGAATTCATTTGCATATGTGATATATTGATTTTCAATTTTGTATACATAATACATGTTTAGGTTGGTGTTTGTCATAAGTGTTTTGACAATGAATGCTTGATTGGTATGAGATATCAATCAAGGTGTTCTTGGCAGTAAGTTGAATGAGTTCGACAAGGAAAAATCGATTGTAGGATGTTTCCATGAAGATTAGCCTTGGCCGAGCCTACTAAACATCGATGTTGTGTGACAAACATCGATGTTTTGGTTTTGGCAGAATTTTGAAACATCGATGTTGTATGATAAACATCGATGTTCTCATGATGAGTGCCCTCGGCAGAACTCTCAAACATCGATGTTCAAGAGGCAGACATCGATGTTTAAGAGTTAAACATCGACGTTCAAGAGGCAGACATCGATGTTCAAGAGTTAGACATCGATGTTCTTGAACACTGCCAAGTAGTTGGGAGAATCAGATTCTCACAACATCGATGTTCAATGTTAGACATCGATGTTCTTATGTATTTTTGGTTTCCAAATTTACAAAACATCAATATATGATTTATCAAGAACATGCATATGATGTATAGGAATAATATGTTGATGTAAATATTAAGTTATTCTTGTGTTGCCTTCCATGATAAGCACTCATCATTGCTTAGATCAATACTTGGTAGGTTTTGCCAAAGCAAGGTGCCAATATTTATCCTAGCAAGGTGCGACGGGATAATTGTAATATCCGAACTGCTTGTTATGGGTTGAACTTAACTAGGTCATCTCAATAGGATTGAGGAGTTAGAAGCAAGGAGTTGAGCTAAGTCTATGAGAAAGACATCTTGTTCACAACAAGTGAGTTGATAGGTTCTCAATGTACTCTACATTAACTGTTCTCAACAGATGGATTTATTGATACTATATTCACTAGTCGGTTTCGACTGAATAGAACATCACTTTATACCTAGAACCGGATGAATATTAATAGAACTAAATACATCATCCTCGTAGTAAATTATTTTAAGGAATAATTCTGATTTTATGTATACATGACTCTTATTTGTGTGAGTTGATCAATGTTGTAGAGTTATCATGGCACAAAACACTAGTACACAATCTCTGCGATCGGTCCTTGAGAAGGAAAAGCTGAATGGGAATAACTTCCTAAAGTAGCATCGCAATTTGAGGATAGTTCTCAAACAAGAAAAGAAGTTGTATGTCCTTGAAGGGCCCGTTCCAAATGAACCGGCGCCTAATTCTCCTAGGGCGGAAAGAGATGCTTACAAGAAGCATGTTGATGATGCATTGGATGTTGCATGCCTTATGCTTGTTAATATGGACTCTGAGCTTCAGAAGCAACATGAGAACTTGGGTGCATTCGATATGATCGAACACCTGAAAATGCTCTTTGAAGAGCAAGCTAGGCATGAGAGGTATGAGACCTCTAAGGCATTGTTCCAATGCAAGATGGCTGAGTCATCACCGGTGAGACCTCATGTGCTCAAAATGATTGGATACATTGAGAGCCTTGAGGGTCTAGGTTTTCCTTTGCAAAAGGAGTTGGCCGTTGATCTAGTCCTGCAATCATTGCCGGATAATTACAGCCAATTTGTCATGAGGTTCAATATGAATCATCTTGACAAATCCTTGTCTGAGTTGCTTAACATGTTGGGAATAGTTGAGCAACAAATGAAAGCAAACAAATCCAACAACATTTTGATGGTTGGAAAAGGCAAAGGAAAGGGTAAAGCCAAGTTTTACAAGAAGAAGAAATATGCCAAAAAGTTTGGTGCATGTGCATCTTCTTGTTCACATGTGCTGAAACCCAAAGGTGGTATTGCAAAGGAAGGACAATGTTTCCATTGCAACAAACCTGGCCATTGGAAACGTAACTGCCCTGTTTACCTTGAAGAGGTGAAGAAACAGTAGGGAAGTAAGATTTCCACTTCAGGTATTTTTGTTATAGAAGCTAATATCTCTATCTCTGAATCATGGGTATTAGATACCGGATGTGGTTCTCACATTTGTGTAAATGTGTAGGAACTGAGAAAGAGTAGAAGACTAGCAAAGGGAGAGATAGACTTGCGCGTTGGAAATGGAGCATGAGTTGCTGCATTAGCCGTAGGGACTTACCATCTATCTTTACCGAGTGGTTTGGTTTTGGAACTTGATGATTGCTATTATGCACCTACTATAAGTAGGAATTTGATTTCTCTCTCTTGTCTGGACAAGAAAGGTTTTTCATTTGTAATAAAGAACAATTGTTGTTCTATTTATTTCAATAATATTTATTATGGCGGTGCATATTTGAGCAATGGTTTGTATGTTCAAAACCTAAAATCACCAGTCTATAACATTTGATTTATAAATTTTAATTTTAATATAAAAATAATCAATATACTATATAAAAGCACCAACTCTAGAAAAGCCGGCAAATTTGTTGACAAAAAATTAGGGTTAATCACCTCCTGATGCTAAACTATAATTAACCGTGTTGATTATCTCGTTTTGATGACTAACAAATTACAGTGTGTTGTTAGCTTTGCCTGTGTTGATTTTTACTTACAGGAAGAATTATGGTTTTTCCGAATACCATATCTCAGACACACGACATGTGGTTTTTATCGATACCATATCTGCGAGCTCTCGCTATCAACTTTTTGTGCAAGTTGAGTGTGGTCCTACAAGCATTTAAATCCCACTTCCAGCCATTTGAATTGATGAACAAGTAAGAGGGAAGATTTTATGGAAGTGCAGAACATGTTCCCACCTAACTCCTACTCAACTCCAAAAAGGTGGTCCAAACTTTCCAGATTTGGTAATACTTTGCAAACAAGGAGTTGACATGCATAACGGCACCAAACTTAAGTTTTTATGAACTGAAGTCAACTAGAGTACAAGTAGCCATTGTAGGAGCTTATCCCCCACACTGAGATTCTATAAAGAGGTTCGTTTACACCTCTGGAGGATTATCCCAGTAAATGTGTAAAATCTGAGTGTATACTTGTGCCAGAAGATTTGGTTTCTCGTCTGGTTTTTCTGCTTACTGTGTGAAATACATTCTAAGGGGTAATTTGTAAGCAAGACTTGGTATAGTTTTGCTGGGTACTCAAGTCTAGGATTAGATTTCAGGGTAGGTTAGAGCTTAGCCTATGAAAAGCTTGTGAAGAATAGAGATTAGCCTGTGAAAAGCTTGTAAAGGTTTGGGCTTAGCCTAGAAAAGCTTGTGTTTGTAAAGGATAAGGTTGATCCTGCAAAAACCTAAGTATAGTAAGTATTTCAAATCCTAAAGGAAGGAACCTTTAGGTAGTGGAAGTACCTGGTAAGGGGGAACCACTCTAAATCACCTGTGTTGATTTCTCTCTATTTCCCTTACTCTTTTCCTACGTTAAGCACTCGCATTGCACCACAGAGATTTGGTATCGCAGAAACCAAATCTCTGTGTCCGAAAAAATTAAAGCCTAGTTCACCCGTCCCCTCTTAGGCACTTTTGGGCCTACAATTGGTAGCGGGACAAGGTCTCTTTGTGTTAGGATTAATCTCTTAGAGCAAAGATCATGGCTTTTGAGGGAACAAGCGTGAACAAGGCACCATATTTTGATAGGGCAAACTTTGATTATTGGAAGTTTCGGATGAAGATCTTCCTTGAAGGGAAGGACATTCAAATGTGGCATATTGTCGAGAATCCTTACAACAGGCCGAACAGTCCTATGCATCACTAGACTGATGATGAAATGAAGAGAGCTAAGCTTGATGCTGCAGCCAAAAATGCTCTATTAAGTGGAATTAGTGAGAGTGAGTTTCAAAGGGTCAGGTCTTGTGAAACTGCTCATGAAATCTAGAGATCGTTGTACATCACTCATGAACGCACAAACCAAGTCAAGGAATTAAAGCTCAATCGTTTAACTCGAGAATATGAGCTATTTCAAATGATTCGAGGTGAAACCAATCATGCAATGGACACACAGTTCACTATTCTTTGCAATAATCTTGCATTACTTGGAAAAGTGTTGACACATAGAGAAAAAGTTGTAAAACTTCTGAGGTCACTTCCCAAAGAATGGGAACCTAAAGTGACTGCCATTGAGAAAGCACAAAATCTTAATTTTCTTTCTTACGATGAGCTAATTGGCAAACTAACTGAACCAAAAAGGAAGGACGTCGCTTTGAAGGTCCAGGAACCAAATGATGTTGAAGATAGTGACTCAGATGTGGCTCTCCTTACTTGAAAATTCGCTAGGTACCTTAAGATGAAGAAGCAACTCAAAGGAAAGAATCTTAAGGATACAAAATTTGAGGAGCCTAAGAAAGATTCTTTGGTAAGCTTTGGATGCAATCGTCCTAGACATATAAAGTCTGAATGTCCCTATCAAAAGAAGGGTAGATCTGGCTTTTCAAAAACCAAAGGAAAGAAGGCTATGGTTGTGTGGGATAATTCAAACTCCTCAAACGATTCGGATGAGGAGGAGGAGACTAACCTATGCTTCATGGTCCAAGAAGATACTGAGGTAACAGATTCTATTGGTCTTAATCTTGATGATTTACGTGAAGCATCTGATGAATTACATTTTAAATACAAGCAAGTTGTTAGGAGAAACAAAGAGTATAAAAAAAACTTGACTTGCTTTAATTTGATGAGGAAGCTTATAAGAATGAAAATGAAAGACTTAGACTCGCTAATTCTGATGCTGAGAGAATCTGTGATGACCTAAAAACTGAAAAATTTGCTCTTGAAAATGCTTATGATGAACTCGAAAAGAGTTATCCTAGTAAGAGTGATATGTGTAATGTGTTGTCAAAAGAAAACGATTCTCTTGAGAAGCATGTTACTGAACTAAAATCTTCTCTTGAGAAATTTGCTGGTAGTACCAATAATCTGAATCTGTTGTTAGTACAGCAAAGAAATCCTATGCAAAAAGAATGATTAGTTGCTACTCATTTGGTTGCTGAAAAACCAAATCATACTATGCGATTTGTAAGGGCAGAATCTAGTGTGCCATACAAACCCTACACCTCACACCTAAGTAGTGATATGGCACACAAGTATGTGAACAACTGTGCTTCAAGGTCAAGTACGTCAAATCTGGTTGCTAGAAAACCAAATAGGAAGAACATGTCATACAGACCAAATCTGGTTTTTAACAAACCAAATCATAGAGTACAGTCACATGGATTTAGAAGAAACACTGATGTATATTCTTCCAGGAAATATATGCATACTCATTATCATGCACCACGTATTACTTGCTATTACTGTGGAAAGAATGGTCATGGTATCATGGTTAGCAGGATTAAGAAGAGAGATGAAAATGTTAGATATGTGTGGATTCCAAAAAGAAACAGATCTAACCCCACAAGACCCAAATTAGTTTGGGTACCTAAAGCCTAACTATTTTCTGTAGGTAACAGGGGATGAATGGATCTTAGATAGTGGATGCTAAAGGCATATGACAGGAGAAGTATCCAAGTTTTCATCCCTAACCATGAAAGACCGAGGAAAAGTAACTTTTGGGGACATGTCCAAAAGACAAATTCTCGGGTTTGGTAACATTGACTCTACTCCATCTATTGAACATGTTTTACTTGTCGATAGTCTCAAATACAATTTGCTTAGTGTTAGCCAACCATGTGATAAGGGATTTAAAGTCACGCTTGAAGCTTCTAAATGATTAGTTAGTTCAGTGGAAGAAGATGTGGTTTTTACAGGTACCAGAAAAGGAAATATCTACTCTATTTCCTTTGATAATACTACTAACCCTGAGCTTAAGTGTTTAAGTACTAGGACAGAAACACCAACCTTGTGGCACAGAAGGCCAGGACATGCCAACTTGGACCTTATCTCAAGATTATCAAAAAAAATGTTGGTGAAAGGTTTACCCGCCCTGAAATATGAAAAAAAGCTACATGTCGTTCATGTCAGCTTGGTAAACAGGTTAAAAGTTCCTTTAAACCCAAGCATGCTATCTTTACGTCTAGACCTCTTGAATTGTTGCATATGGATTTGTTAAGACCTATGAGAACCATGAGTATAGGTGGTAAAAGATATGTTTTTATCATTGTTGATGATTACTCAAGATATACATGGGTTATATTTCTTGCTCATAGGGATCGTGCATGTGATGAGTTCAGTACTCATGTTAGACGATTAAAAAAATGAAAAAGGATATAAAATTTCAAAAATAAGAAGTGATCATGGACGAGAATTTGATAATCTTGCCTTCAATCATTTCTGTGAGCAAAGTGGCATAGTACACATTTTTTCGACTCCTAGAATGCCTAAAAAAAATGGGGTTGTTGAAAGAAAAACTGGCTGCACAACTCAGCTTGCTTAACCTTAGGAATCAAGGTAACAAAAGTGTGATTAGGAGGAAGAGGATATTGAACCTTGCAAGAAATGGCTAGAACTATGCTTAATGAACATAAGTTACCAGCATATTTCTGGACAGAGGGTGTGAACACAGTGTGCTACATTTTAAATAGGGTCTCTATGCATCCTATAATTTAAAAGTATGAGATAAGGTATGAGAAGAAACCAAATATTTCTTACTTTCGAGTCTTTGGGTCTAAGTGCTATATTCTGAATACAAAGGATAATCTTGATAAGTTTGAAGCAAAATCTATTGATGGTATTTTCCTTGGCTATTCTAGAACCAGTAAAGCTTATCGTGTCTACAACAGGATAAATATGGTTGTTGAAGAAACCATATATGTTGTTTTTGATGAGACTAACCCGTGTGGTCTAAGTATTGATGAGGATCCAGATGTCATCCCTGAAGCTCAATCACAGGTTATAAACATTGATATCTTATCAAATAAAAAGGATGAGGAACTACATGTACTGGTTCCACATGGTACATCATAACAACAACATGACAATCTGCCAGTTCTGGTTGGAGAAAAACCAAATGTCACTACATAAGATTCAACTTCACAATGCACTCCTCGAAATATCAGAACACCTAGAGGACTTTCAACTGATGTTATTCTTGGTGATATCACCAGAGGAGTAACCACAAGGTCATCCATGCGGAATGTGAGCACACACGTTGCATTTTAATCACAAATTGAACCCAAGAATGCACATGATGCCATCCAAGATGAAAGTTGCGTTAATGCGATGTAAGAGGAACTGAGTCAGTTCAAATGAAGTGATGTATGGGAGTTGGTACCCAGATCTCCTGAATACCTTGTCATTGGGACAAAATGGGGTTTCAGAAACAAACTCGATGAATCTGGTATTGTGGAAAGAAACAAAGCGAGGTTAGTTCCTCAAGGCTATAATGAAGAAGAAGGTATTGATTATGATGAGATTTTTGCTCCTATTGCTAAGTTAGAATCCATTCGCATGCTACTTGCCTTTGCATCATTTAGATCATTTATATTATATCAAATGGATGTTAAGAGTGCATTTTTAAATGGCTTTATTATGGAACAAGTCTATGTTCAACAACCACTGGGGTTTAAATATCATGAACATCCAGATTATGTATACAAACTTAAAAAGGCATTTTATGGACTAAAACAAGCTCCTAGAGCATGAAATGATACACTAAGTTCTCATCTTGTGTCTAAGGCAAAGTTGATTCTACCTTTTTTGTCAAAACATACAAAGATGATTTGATCGTTGTGCAAATATATGTTGATGATATTCTATTTTGTGCTACTAATGATCTTCTTTGTAAGGACTTTGAGAAACTTATACATAGTGAGTTTGAGAAGAGTATGATGGGTGAACTCACATACTTTCTGGGATTTCAAGTTAAAAAACTTGATGATGGAATCTTCATAAATCGAGCAAAATACATCCACGAGTTACTTAAGGGATTTGGTATGGATGCAACCAAATCTCTATGAGTACTTCGACTAAACTTGACAAGGATGAGAATGGTAAGGATGTTGATATCAAGATGTATCGAGGCATGATAGGTAGTCTCTTATATCTCACTGCCACCAGACCTGACATCATGTTTAGTGTATGTCTATGTGCTCGATTTCAATATTATCCTAAAGAATCACATCTTAGAGCCATAAAGCATATTTTTAAGTACGTGAAAGGTACACCATCTTTAGGATTATAGTATCCCAAAGTTGTTGCTTTTACTTTGACAAGCTATTCAGATGTAGAGTTTGTAGGATGTACCTTAGACAGGAAAAGCAAAAGTGGAACATGTCAATTGCTTGGACAATCTCTTGTGTCTTGGTCAAGCAAGAAGCAAAATTCGGTTGCTACATCTACCACAGAAGCTGAATATGTGGCGGCTGGAGCATGTTGTGCTCAAGTTCTATGGATGAAGCAAACTCTATCTGATTATGGACTAACCTTTAACTGTGTGCCTATCTACTGTGATAGTTCCAGTGCAATCAATTTGACCAAAAATCTTGTGCAACACTCTCAGACTAAGCATATTGAAGTTCCACACCACTTCATCCGAGATCATGTGTTGAAGAAAGATGTGGCCATTGAGTTTATCAAGACTGAAAATCAACTTGCTGATATTTTTACGAAGCCACTCAAAGAGGAGCAATTTACAAAAATCAGACTTGAGATGGGCATGTGTAATCTACCTTAAAAGTCTTTGAGTAAATCTGGTTGTTGCCAAAAAACATATCTATGCATATATGTTCATGCATCATACTAGGCTACTGCATTCACAACACTTCCACACAAGCACTATGCATTCAGGCAAATGAGGAGACTTTCAAATAGTGTTCGAATCATCAGAGAAGTTAAAGGGCAACTCAGAATGATCTGGTTTCATAAGAAACCATTTAAGGGCAAATATTGAGGAAATATGGTTTTTGGCAAAAACCATTCTGTAAGTGCCAACGGTTATTAACTAGAAGGAAAAGGCAGAGGCAGGGCAGTTGAGTTCTATAAAAGATAGTTACCTTCTTATGTTTCCCATATCTGTCAGGGGAAACAAAAGCAAGTGGAGGAATTATTGCAAAGAAACCGCTCCATAAATCCCGTGAGATATAATCTCTCTTTCCTACATTATTCATTACCCTTCACAAATCCGATTTTATCTCTTTCTTGCCAAAACTCTCTCAAATAAACACAAAAACCCTAAAATACTCAAACCTCCTAATCTCCAAGATGAAGACATACTCTTGAAAGGAAGCCAACACCTCGAAATCACCTAAATCAGTCAAGAAAACACCATCACCAAAACAAAACTCGTTAAGAAGACTTCCTCACAAACACCCACCACTACATCAAAAATTGTCTCTAAACCAAAGTCTACTTCAAAGAAGACGGTGCCGGACAAAAGGAAGTCAAAGAAGGACGATACAAGTCCTGACTTGACTTCAACTGAAAAACACGTGGCTGAAGGACTAAAAAAGTTCAAAGAGGATCAATTTCGTAAAGCAAAAGCAAAAGGGGAAAGGAACCGTTGCTTCTTCAACAAAAGTTATTGCCAAAAAGAAGCCTCCAGGTAGCATCTTTGAATCTTCTATGGCTTTACCTTATGATGGCACTAAGGATAGTGAAAAATTGCCCACTATTGAACTCACTATGACGCCTTTACAATGATGGGAATTGGATGTTTTGTATTACCATGAAACTACTTCTATTACTGCTGCGTCACTGGATTCTAATTACGCTATTCAAATCTTGAATAAAGCTGAAAATGCTGCTTTAGAATTAAATCCTGCTGCATTCAAAATTGTATCTGAAGAACCTACTAGAGGTAGAAACCCTAGTTCAGGCAGTACACAGTGCGTATGAGATGGATTGGATAAGGCAAAACGATACTTTGTTGCACGTATAAAGAGTGTTGTGTCAGAAGATGATGTTACGAAACTGATCGACTCAGAAAATGCTACTCTGGTTGTGGATAAAACCAAGATTCAGAAGTAGAATGTGGAAGGATGTATGGAGACAGTGGATGGCAGAAAAAAATCTCTGGCAGAAGCTAAAATTGCTGAGAGAGATGGAATTGGTGAGGAAACTATTCTGACTGCACCTGCTAAAGCCTCTAAAGAAACCAGCCGAGATGGCTTCACAGTCTCTGAGATCCTGAAGATTGCAGAAGGAGGTGAGAAAGAAGCCCTGAAGGTGAAAGAAGATCTGGTTGTGGAGAAACCAGATAAGGAGAAAAGTGTAGGAAAAGAGGTTCATGATGAGTCCTCTTCAGATAATGAAAAAGAGCTGGAGAAGCAATCTGAAAAGTCTGTCTCTACTCACAAAACTGATGTGCCAAAGAAGCAGAAGAGAACAGAAGTGGTTCATGGAAAAACCAAAAGTCCAGCAATGAGAAAGCCGAGTGCTCGTCTTCTCAAAAGAGGAATTGTAAGGCAGACTGGGAAGAAGAAGAAGCAGGACAATAGAGACCATTTAATTGATTCAGATTTTGGTGAGGAAATGGCTGAGACAGAAGCTTCCAAGAAGAGAAAAAGAGCAAAAGGAAATGAGTCTGAGAAAAGTGCAAGCTACAAGTCTGCTAAGGATGATTTGGTCGCTGAAAAACAAGATCTTGAAGAGAATCCCGCAGATGATTTCATCTCCAAATTCTACTCTGATGATGAGCAAGAAAAGAAGAATGAAGATAAAAATGGTAATTCTGAGGAGCGCGATGATGAAGAGGAGAAAGGAGATGATGAAAAAAGAAGAAGAAGAGAGAGAGGAAGAAGATGATGAGGAAGTTGAGGAGGAACAAGAAGATGACAAAGAGGATGCTGAGGATGTCAATGAGAACAATGATGATGAGGAGAATCTGGAATCTGAAGAGAAACTGGAAGAGGATGAAGAAGAAGAACAAGATGGAGAAGAGATTCCTGAACTCCGAAAGAAAAAGGCCAAGAAAGAGGACGGGACGAAATTCACGACACTAACTAAAGACTATAATGTAGTGAGTAAATGATATATTTAGGGTCTGTACTTTTTCAAAAGTATCATTTGGGGATCTGTACTTTTTTTTGTCCCTTTTACGGGTCTGTACTCTTATTTTTCGTTCCTTTTAGGGGTCTCGGGCAGTCCACGTCATCAGCGGGGCTGCCCGACACCCCTAAAACGAACAAAAAAATAAGAGTATAGACCCGTAAAAGGGACAAGAAATAGTACAGATCCCCAAACAATACTTTTGAAATAGTACAGACCCTATAACTTCTCGTCTGGAACTAATAATTCATTATGGCCATTTTCTTGTTCCCGGTCGTTTCCTTAGGGATTAGTACATCAGTTTTCTGTTATTTTTTCAAATTTTGAGGAGAGTGGAGACTAATACTATCCTTTACACTATGTTAAAATAAGAACGAGGAAAAAAATTTGAACCAAATTGAGTTTCGGACGAGAAATTATGGCCATATTCGAATTTACCGTGCGAGTTTTATGCTAATTTTTCAAATTTTGAGCTAAGTCTGGAGACTGATACTATCCATTAGACCATGTTAAAATAATAATAAAAAAAAAATTGAACCAAAACAAGTTCCAGACAAGAAGTTATGACCATTTTCTACTTTACGGTAGTTTCCTTAGGGGTTAGTACACGAGTTTTCGCATATATAGGGTCCGTACTATTTCAAAAGTATTATTTGGAGGTCTATACTATTACTTGTCCCTTTTACAGGTCTGTACTCTTATTTTACGTTCCTTTTAGGGGTCTCGGGTAGCCCCGCTGATGACGTGGACTGCCCGAGACCCCCAAAAGGGACAAAAAATAAAAGTATAGACCCGTAAAAGGGACAAAAAATAGTACAGACCCCCCAAACGATACTTTTGAAATAGCACAGACCCTAAATATGTCATTTACTCATAATGTAGTCTTGAAAGATTTTAAAGACCTCGGAATCACTTTGTGAATACCCGACCCAAAATCACTTGGGCCTATTCACCTATTCACTTGGGCCTATTCACCTTTCCTCGGAATCACTTTGTGAATCAACATTTGGGCACCAAGGTCATCTCCTTTCCTCACTTTTTTCCCTCTTCTTTTCTCGCTTTTTTTTTTTGGGGAAACACCTTCGCCATTGCCTAGATTTTTTTCATGGATTATGATCTACAGGGTGCCCCCCTTCTTTCTTTTCCTTTCTTTTTCTTTTTTTTTTCTCTCTCTCTCCTTTTTTTTTTAGAAGGATGACATCTTCTTTAAGCAGATGCAACTAGACATAATTCACTTGAAATCCAAATTTATTTTTTGGGAAGCAACTTTTCTAGATAAGTGTTCATGGCGGATGTGATGGGTTGGGTATGGAGGCTGGGTTAGATAGGTGTCAACATCGGCATGTGTTTGAATGTGTTTAGGAATCAGCTGGGGTTGGTCGAATATGTGTTAGGTAAGGTCTGATTTCATCCACAGAATCAGGTCTTCGTAGCTTGTTTTCATATAAGGAATAAAACTTTGATTTCCTTATCTCTTGTGTATATGTGGCATTGTGCATGGCTTCATGATATTCTATTGGATCGCCCTCTTGAATGTTGTTGCAAAGATCAAGTGTAAACCGGCTTCTCAAGCCATAAATCAACCCGGCAAACAGCTGAAATAACATCAAGTATCAAAACCCGACAACCCGCCGACAATGTAATAAAAATCAGGATTGATTTCTCAACAAAATCCAATGCAACGGAAGATGAAGATAAGATAAAACAAGTGAGAAAAATGATATGCATGTCGACTCTATGGATCCAACCGGGAGATGAAGCACAGCTACCTACTGGGATATCCACGTCCGTACTCCGGAAAGGAAGAGAGAGACAGCACGCTAACTAAGAGTCTGAAAAACAACGGTGGCGATTATGTGAGTCGCCTACTCAGTGAGCAGTATAAATCTAGTTATGTAGGTGTGCAAAGCAAGCTCGAAAAGAGAGTAGAGAAACAAACACAAGTATGCAAACACACAATAACCAGTACCAACATGCCAACACATAACAGTAGACATTATGTTTTACAACAGTTTGTGTGTTAATTATATTATTATATATTTATTATTCAAGGCCCCCTACTGTGTGCGTCGAGCTCGGTCTCATCTCATGAGACAACCAGGGCGAAAGCCCAATATAACCAGGCATATAGCCCAAATATCACCGTAGAGAGAGAGAGAGAGAGAGAGAGAGAGAGAGATAGACAGAGAGAAAGAGGGAGGTAGAAAAGGGGAGGTAGAAGGAAGGAGGTAGAACCGGTCATCACAGACCCATATGCTAAACCGCATATACCATGCTATCCCGCATGCAAACCCGAGGGGTATCACTTCCCGCTCGAACCAACCGGTCATCAGCACACAGTAGTATATCTTTTATAGTATATCATTCTTTTTCCTACTTAAGAGTTCATGTGTGCCAAAGAGTTATGATTTATCAGGGTTGGGTGAATTATTCATCAAATCCACATCCGGGTTCCAACCCACATCACATCACACAGTCCACCCAAAATCATATCACATGTTATATCCCTTAGCAATTTAAAGTCATGCTTATCCAGCAAATAGTAACACACAAGCACACAATACAGATCATGGCATGTTAGCAAACAAGGCATGCAACTCAGACAAACCAATCTAACAAGCATATGCATACAAACATAAAAAAGACTTATAAAGTCATTTCAACGACGATTATCCTATGGAGCTTTCCCCAAGACAGATGCTCCAGCTCCCGAGGTATTACCCGTGCCTGAATACTGGCATACACAATAATTACAAAACAATTATAACAAATCGTGCATGCATGATGCTTATAAGCTCAACTGAGTAAAACCTTTCCCAAACTACCCGGTTGTATAATTTCAGGGTCTAAGCCCAAAAGGGTATATCTCCTCACCAAAACTCCAAAAGATTGGGACCTAAGGTTTACCGGGCTTAAGCCCATCTAAGTCCAAAACAATTTCTCGGGCCTAAGGCCCACTTTCTTAAGTCTGCAATAAACCCAATTTATGAATTTGGGCTTAGAGCCCATTCCTTAAAGTCCATAACGAGTTTCCGATCCTAAAGCCCATCTCCTTAAGTCCGAGACTATCCATTTATGTTATTGGGCCTTGAGCCCATATCCTTCAGTCCAGAACAACATACTTGTGCTAAAGTGTTAACTACCTGGGCCCGATTTCCTAAATGCCGTTCTAAGGTCATTCTCGAGCCCAAGAATTAAACGACCTAAGATTCTATCTGTGTCAGTAAAGTTCCGGCCACACACTCTCACACCCCCTCACACGATTTACCCCTAAACTCAATTATCATTATATGTACTTTCATCCAATTAATCGCCATGAATTATGTACAAAAGGTAACCCGAGTCCAAAACTGGAAAATACTGTTTAAAAACGAAGAAAATTCTGTGATGCCAAAACTGCGACCCGAGCCTCGCCGGAAAATTTCCGAGCCTCGTCGGATTCCGGTCAACCTCGCCAGAATTCACCCAAACTGCCAGAAATAACCCAACAACAACAAACCAACTCGGATTCAACACAACACCCACAGATCGATAAAACGAATTAGAGAGAAAATTAATGAACGGATTCTTACCCGAAAACACCTCAAGCTGCCCGGAATCCATCCACAACCAACCCACACGAACCCGAGTAGTGAGGCACCTCTGCCGGAGAAGAGGCTCGCGGACACGGGTTTTGCACAGCCTCTGCCGGCCGAGACCACCACCCCACCACACACAGCCCGCCGGAACCAACAACAACCGCAGCAACCACCACAACCAACATCAAGAAACATCACCGCCCACACGCCACCATCAACACCGCAGCACAAGCACACCCGGTCAGAACCATCACAGAGGCAAATCAAAGAGAAAACAAAGGGGAAGGGAAGCAGCGAGACTTACCAGCAAACGGCGGCGACCCGAACACAGGTCCACCACGTCGCAACCTCACTCTCGCACCGGTTATGTGCCGTGCGTCCTCCCCTTCTCGATGCGGCGACGTCTTCAAGGTGGTGGCACGGCGACTGAAGAGGAACGAAAGGATGGGTGGCGGTGACACAACGAGAGGAAGAAAAGGGAGAAGAAGAAGGATGAAGTGAATCTGGCCTTAGAGCCGTTGCCTTTGCAATTTGGGGAGAGGGGGATTCGTGGGAGAGAGGGAGAAGGGAGAGAGAGAAAGAGAGGCGCCGTCGGGGTGAAGAGAAGAGAGGAAGAAAAGAGAAGTGGAGAGAAAAGAAAGAAAGAAAGGGAAGGGGTTAGGGTTGGCCGGCCTGGTCCAAAACGACATCGTTTTGGACTAAGGCGCGGTCAACTCGCCCTTGGTCAACGCCCGCTAGGATTGAGGGTTTTGTTTGTTTGTTTTTTTTTCTTTTCCCTTAACCCAAAACGACGTAGTTTAATTTAAAACTACGGTAAACCCTGCGTTTCTTCCCGGAACACGTTTTACCCCCAACGAAAGTCGTACCTGCCATACCAACGACTTAATACTGATTTAACCAAGGTAAAATAATTTATTTTCCTAGTCTAAAAATTCGGAAATTCCTCAAGGGAAAAATTGGAATAAAAATTCCGAAAATTTTATAAATTAAATTATGAAGGCGTTACAGTTCCACCCCTCTTATTAAAATTTCATCCTCGAAATTTACAAGACAAGAAAAGTCAGAACAGATGTGGATACTGCTCTCTCATATGGGACTCAACCTCCCAAGTAGCCTCATTCGGGGAATGACGGCTCCATCTAACCCGAACCATAGGAATGGTACGACTCTTCAACTGTCGCACCTCCTGTGCCAGAATCTCTACCAGCTCCTCGACATAGGTCAAATCCTCAGAAACCTCCACCTCTGTCGGGGATACAATATGACTAGGATCAGACCGATAACGCCTCAGCATCGGAACATGGAATACATCATGTATGCGCGACAGCTCCTCCGGTAAAGCCAACTTGTAGGCCAGGGAACCGATCCGCTCCAAGATCTCATATGCACCAATATAACGAGGGCTCAACTTGCCCTTACTCCCAAACCGGATAACACCTCTCCAGGGAGCAACACGGAGGAAAACTCTGTCACCTACACTGTACTCCAGCTCCCGACGATGCTTATCAGCAAAACTCTTTTACCGGTCATGAGCAGCTCTCATGCACTGGTTAACCACCTCGATCTTATCAACAGTCTCCTGGGCTAGGTCCGAACCAACCACCTGTCTCAGACCTTCCTCATCCCAACAGATCGGAGTACGACACTTCCGTACGTACAAAGCCTCATAAGGCGCCATACCGATACTGAACTGATACCTGTTGTTATAGGCAAACTCAACTAACGGTAATGTCTCATCCCAAGAACCACTGAAGTTGAGCACATATGCTCTAAGCATATCCTCCAGTGTCTGTATAGTTTTTTCTGAGTGCCCATCGGTCTGCGGATGGAATGCAGTACTGAAATTCAGCTTAGTACCCAAAGCTGACTGTAAGCTCCTCCAGAAGTGGGAAGTAAATCTCGGATCCCTGTCTGACACAATGGATAGTGGAACTCCATGTAGACGGACAATACCCGAAACATACAACCTCGCTAGCTTATCCATTGTATCCGTCTGCTGAATCGGTAGGAAATGAGCTGACTTGGTCAACCTGTCAACAATGACCCAGATGGAATCATGTCGACCCCAGGTCCTCGGTAACCCGATCACAAAGTCCATAGTGATATGCTCCCACTTCCACTAGGGAATAGTCAAAGATCTCAACTTGCCGGCAGGAGCCTGATGCTGGGCTTTCACCTGCTGACAAGTTATACAAAGATCCACAAACTCCGCAACATCCTTCTTCATCCCGGGCCACCAATAATGACTCTTCAAGTTCTGGTACATTTTGGTGCTACCAGGATGCATAGCATATGGCGCATTATGCGCTTCATCCATGATCCATCTTCTCATGTCATCGACATCCGGAACACACAACCGATCACCGGTCATAAAAGCACCATCCTCCCGGACATAGAAACTAGAACTCTCTCCCCCGAGAGCGTTGTCTCGCAACTCTGCTAGATGAGGATCACCAAACTGCAACTCCATGATCTTATCCCGCAAGGTCGGCCAGATGCTCAAATTGGCTAGCAACGCCCCAGTGGCATCTACCTCCAACTGTGCATCCAACGACCTCAAATCCACCAAGGAAGGCAAAGCATAAGAAACCGGGTCCTCATCTGCAGAAGCAACTCTGTTTCGGCTCAATGCATCTACAACAACATTGGCCTTGCCTGGATGGTACTCGATAGTACAATCATAATCCTTCTGAAGCTCAATCCAGCGTCTCTGCCTCATATTAAGCTCCTTTTGGGTCATGAAGTACTTCAAACTCTTGTGATCCGTGAAAATCCGACACTTCTCACCGTACAGATGGTGTCTCCAGATTTTCAGAGCAAAAACCACAGCAGCTAACTCCAGGTCATGGGTCGGATAGTTCCTCTCGTGAGTTCTCAACTGCCTGGAGGCATAAGCAATCCCCCGACCCTCCTGCATCAAAACACATCCCAATCCCAAACCAGAAGCATCACTGAACACCGTGTACTCCACTCCGGGTCTCGGAACATTCAAAACCGGTGCAGAAGTCAACCGACTCTTCAACTCCTCAAAACTCTTCTGGCAACGGTCATCCCAGACAAAGGTAAAGTCTTTCCTCAATAGCTTTTCATGGGTCCCGCTATCAAGGGAAAACCCTCAATGAACCTCCGGTAGTAACCAGCAAGCCCAAGGAAACTTCGTATCTCCGATACATTCTTCGGTGGCTCCCAATCCATGACTGCCTTAATCTTGTCCGGGTCCACCTTAATGCCCTCACCGGACACAATATGCCCAAGGAACGCAACCTCATCCAACCAAAACTCACAGTTGCTGAGCTTGGCATAGAGCTGTTCTTCTCTCAACCTCTGCAAAACCTTTCTCAAGTGGTCCTCATATTCTGCCTTACTACTCGAGTAGACCAGAATATCATCAATGAAAACTACCACAAACCGGTCCAAAAATTCACGGAAGACCTGTTGCATCATACACATGAACACTGCCGGTGCGTTCGTCAGACCAAAAGGAACAACCACAAACTCATAATGACCATACCGAGTGCGGAATGCAGTCTTCGGTATGTCATGCTCTACAATCCGAACCTGATGGTAACTAGATCGCAAATCAGTCTTCGAGAATACAGATGCACCCTGCAACTAATCGAACAAGTCATCGATCTTAGGCAAAGGATAATTGTTCTTCACAGTCACCTTGTTCAACTGCCTATAGTCCACACACATCCGCATACTGCCATCCTTTTTCTTCACAAACAAGACCGGGGCACCCCAAGATGAGATGCTCGGTCTAATGAAACCTTTATCCAACAACTCCTCCAGTTGTTTCTTCAACTAATGAAGTTCCGTCGAAGCCATCCTGTAGGGCGGTATAGAAATAGGTGCTACTCCCTGTTAGTGTAACATGCCCAAAAGCCAATCAATGGATGATTGTAGTCTTGTATATACATTAAGGTTATTCCAATAAATATGTTTATGAGATAAACGCCTGCACATATTTATAACCCTAGAATAATATATATTCTTAAATGTCCCTAGTCGATTATTATTATGGATGGGTTGTAATAATAAATTAAGACTAGCGTATGTTGAGAATTATATATGATATGAATTCTACATACGGGTACAAGTTAGAGAACTTGTGGACTGGACCGACCCACATAAGAACCCTACATGGAACGTTATATGATTGTCATTAGTGGTTCTTATATGTATTGTCCTTAGACCTGAGATCGTCAAGGTTCCCAACATATGAGTTGTATACTTTGATATTATTCCTGGTCATTCGTAACTGAGTAGACGTAAGGGTAATCATTGGGTATATAGCGTAATGTGTAGTGGGTTTTGATCGATCAAGATGGGATTCGTCCAACCCATATAACGGGTATATTATCAGTTGGGCCTCTTGATAGAGTTGAACTGTAAATGCGTGGCCACGCTCGGATTATATGATATGGTGATATCAAGAGTATCCAGTTTTACACAGTTATCTCGGGGATCAAGAAACTAAGATTGAATATATACGAGATTGACGTTTTCCTTGTCTCGTGTTTAATCTCGATAATGGGACGAAAGGACGATGACATGTTTCCGAGGCATATTGAATCAGTACTGATCTTGTCGTTTGGGTAGCAATGATGTGTTGCTAGACGCCGCTCTTTGCTTATAATTGTAAAATCAGAAATTACGATTATTGCCAAACATTACAAGTGCCTACAGGGTCACACACATAGAATCGTTGATTCGAGCAGGTGGATGAACCGTGGTTGGACCATGGTTCGACCAGGTGTGGTTAGACCGTGGTTGGACCAGAGTTGGACCAAGGTCGTTTTAGGCTGGCTTGGTTCAATAATTGTCAGAATTATTGAGCCAAACCTGATTGCAAGTGATGTGTAATCCCATTAGTGCTTAGTGGTAGACAAGATAATGGGGTCTTAATCATGTTGGATGGTGGACCATTATGTTGGCCATTATGTTAGTCCCTTGTCTATTTAATCTATGCACTAATTGGGTTGTGAAATATGATTACACTCTCTCTCTCTTGCATTCTGAATTCTGAGTTTTCAGACTAGGCAAGAACACATACACACACACCCATTCTTTGAGAAAGAAAGAAACACCACATACCTCCCAAAAATCAGTAGCTAGCACCACGGTTCGGGAGTGCTCGGGTTGGAGATCGTGAGACGATTCCCGGCTAGTCATCAACGGTTTGTGTGGATACCGTAGAGGGGCGGGATTTTTGTCCGGCTCTTGCTGGTTCATCTCAACAATTGGGTGAAAGACCTCAACCATACAAGGTATGAAATTTCTGTTGTTCGGTTTAGTTACTTTCACTTAGATCCTCCATGAGTACCAGGTCTTTCCGCTGCATTTTGATTGTCAAGTTTACATGCCCGGTTACTTACAATGGTAGCGGATCCCCTTGTGAAGTTCTAAATCGAATTCTTGTGCATATGTATGATATTTACTCGTAAATATATGTGATCTGTGGTATGTGATGAAGCATGATCATATATATAGAATTCAATTATGTATATGTGATATATATGTTGATGTTGGTTTATGTCAAAAGTGTTTTGACAACAAGCACTTGATTGGTATGTGATATCAATCAAGGGTATCTTGGCAGTAAGTCGAAGGGGTTTGACAAAAGGAAAATCGATCGTCGGTTTTCGTATGGAACGATTTTCGTTCTAGCCCATCACGGCCAGAACATCGATGTTCATCAGATGAAAATCGATGTCGACATGGGTTTAGCCTTGGCCGAGCAAACTGAACATCGATGTTCTATGAAGGTTGGCCTTGGAAGATTCCCATGAACATCGATGTTCAAGATTGAACATCGATGTCCAAGAGTTCTGCCGAATTATTTTGAGATTCTAGAATTCCTAAACATCGATGTTTAAGCTGAAACATCGATGTCCTTGAGTTCTAGAACCTCAAACATCGATGTTTAAATGTTATACATCGATGTTTAAAACTACTGCCAAGTTTTTGGACCTTCGGAACTTGCCAACATCGATGTTCAGGTCAGGACATCGATGTTCTTGAGTTCCAGAGGCCAATGGACCTTCGGAACTTTCCAACATCGATGTTCAAGAACCTAACATCGATGTTCTTGAGGTCTGCCAAATAGTTTGGAGTTCCAGAGCCTCAAAACATCGATGTTCAGATCAAGACATCGATGTTCTTGAGTTCCAGAGGCCATTGGACATCGATGTTCATGAGCAATACCAAGTGGTTGGCGAGAACCAGATTCTCACAACATCGATGTTCTCATGTAATTTTGGTTTCCAAACTTACATAACATTAATATATGATTGGTGAATTACATGCATGACAAGTATGGATACAATTGTTGACAAGTATTCATCATCGCTTAGATCAACATTTGGTAGGTTTTGCCAAAGCAAGGTGCCATTGTTTATCCTAGCAAGATGTGATGGCATAATTGTTATGCATGGAAACAATTGTTGAATTAAATATTAAGTTCTTCTTGTGTTGCCATCCATGATAAGCACTCATCATTGCTTAGATAAACACTTGGTAGGTTTTGCCAAAGCAAGGTGCTAATGTTTATCCTAGCAAGGTGCGACGGGATAATCGTAATATTCGAACTGCTTATTGTGGGTTGAACTTAACTAGGTCATCTCAATAGGATTAAGGACTTAGAGGCAAAGAGTTGAGCTAAGTCAATGAGAAAGACAAGAACAAGTGTTGTTCACTCAACTATCCAAGAGTTACGTGCGATGTAATTGACAAGAGTTGTCTACCTAAATAACTATGATGTAAGCGATCAGCCAAAGCTGACTTATGTTGTAGTGAAATATGGATCTTGGCCTACTTATCATTATCTTGATTCATAGTAGGAGCATCATGTAATAGAATTCCTCGTTAAATGATTTATGTATACATGACTCTTATTTGTGTGAGTTGATCAATGCTGTAGAGTTACCATGGCACAAAACACTAGTACACAATCTCTGCGATCTATCCTTGAGAAGGAAAAGCTGAATGGGAATAACTTCCTAAAGTGGCATCGCAATTTGAGGATAGTCCTCAAACAAGAAAAGAAGTTGTATGTCCTTGAAGGGCCTGTTCCAAATGAACCGGCGCCTAATGCTCCTACGGCGGAAAGAGATGCTTACAAGAAGCATGTTGATGATGCATTGGATGTTGCATGCCTTATGCTTGTTAACATGGACTCTAAGCTTCAGAAGCAACATGAGAACTTGTGTGCATTCGATATGATCGAACACCTGAAAATGCTCTTTGAAAAGCAAGCAAGGCATGAGAGGTATGAGACCTCTAAGGCATTGTTCCAATGGAAGATGGCTGAGTCATCACCGGTGAGACCTCATGTGCTCAAAATAATTGGATACATTGAGAGCCTTGAGGGTCTAGGTTTTCCTTTGTAAAAGGAGTTGGCTGTTGATCTAGTCTTGCAATCGTTGCCGGATAGCTACAGCCAATTTGTCATGAATTTCAATATGAATCATTTTGAAAAATCCTTGTCTGAGTTGCTTAACATGTTGGGAACAGTTGAGCAACAAATGAAGGCAAACAAATCCAACAACATTTTGATGGTTGGAAAAGTCAAAGGAAAGGGTAAAGCCAAGTTTTACAAGAAGAAGAAATGTGCCAAAAAGTTTGGTGCATGTGCATCTTCTTGTTCCCATGTGCTGAAACCCAAAGGTGGTATTGCAAAGAAAGGACAATGTTTCCATTGCAACAAACCTGGCCGTTGGAAACGTAACTGCCCTATTTACCTTGAAGAGGTGAAGAAACAGAAGGGAAGTAAGACTTCCACTTCAGGTATTTTTGTTATAGAAGCTAATATCTCTATCTCTGCATCATGGGTATTAGATACCGGATGTGGTTCTCACATTTGTGTAAATGTGCAGGAACTGACAAAGAGTAGAAGATTAGCAAAGGTAGAGATAGACCTACGCGTTGGAAATAGAGCAAGAGTTGCTGCATTAGCCGTAGGGACTTACCATCTATCTCGACCAAGTGGTTTGGTTTTGCAACTTGATGATTGCTATTATGTACCTACTATAAGTAGGAATTTGATTTCTATCTCTTGTCTGGACAAGAAAGGTTTTTCAGTTGTAAAAAAGAACAATTGTTGTTCTATTTATTTCAATGATATTTATTATGGTGGTGCATATTTGAGCAATGGTTTGTACGTTCTAAACCTAGAAACACCAGTCTATAATATTAATACGAAGAAGGTTAGATTAAACGATTCTAATGAAACCTATCTCTGGCATTGTTGATTGGGCCATATAAACGAGACTCGTATTTCTAAACTCCATAAAGATGAACTTTTAAACTCATTTGATTTTGAATCATATGAGACATGTGAGTCATGTTTATTAGGCAAAATGACGAAGGCTCCTTTTGCTTGTAAAGGTGAAAGAGCTTTGGACTTGTTAGGTCTTATACATTCTGATGTATGTGGACCTATGTCAACACAGCCTAGAGGTGGTTTTCAGTACTTCATTACATTTACTGATGATTACAGTAGATATGACTATGTGTATCTTATGAAATACAAGTCAGAATCCTTTGAAAAGTTCAAAGAAATCAAGAGTGAAGTACAGAATCAACTCGGCAAGAGTATTAAAATGCTTCGATCTGATCGAGGTGGTGAATACTTAGACCAAGATTTTCTTGATCATCTAAAGGAGTGTGGTATAGGATCACAGCTCACTCCACCGGGTACGCCTCAATGGATTGGTGTTTCCGAAAGGAGGAATAGAGCCTTCTTAGACATGGTTCGTTCGATGATGAGTCAAGCTAACCTTCCTTCTTCATTTTGGGGACATGCATTATTGAGTGCTACATTTACACTTAACGATGTTCCATCTAAGTCCGTCGAAAAGACACCATATGAGATATGGACTGGGAGGCGTCCCAATTTGTCTTTTATGAGAATTTGGGGTTGTGAGGCTTACGTGAGACGAGAAGCATCAGATAAACTCGGCCCTAAATCCCTCAAGTGCCTCTTTGTTGGATATCCTAAGGAAACTAAAGGATATTATTTCTATAATCCTACAGAGCACAAAGTGTTTGTTGCTCGTACTGCTATTTTTCTAGAAAGAGAATTTATTTCTAGAAAGATCAGTGGGAGAAAAATAGAACTCGAAGAAGTTCGAGGCATAGAGGCTGAGATGGAACAAGGACAGGAACCACAAGTTGTTGTGGGTGAAAAACCTGTGCCTGTAACACAGGGACTACGTAGGTCTAATAGGATTCGGCATGAGCCTAAGAGATATGGATTTCTTATGACTCATACTGGAGACGTGATGCTCATAGAAGAGGATGAGCCCACTTCCTATCAGCAGGCTATTACGGGTCTAGACTCTAAGAAGTGGCTAGAAGCCATGAATTCGGAGATGGAATCCATGTATGAAAACAAGGTATGGACCTTGGTTGATCCACCTGAAGGGATAAAACCTATTGGGTGCAAGTGGGTCTTTAAGAAAAAGACTGACATGGATGGTAATGTGATTACCTTTAAAGGGCAATTGGTTGCGAAAGATTTCAAGCAAGTTCATGGTATTGACTATGATGAGACTTTCTCGCCAGTTGCCATGGTTAAATCCATCCGGATTCTATTGGCTATAACAGCATACCATGATTTTGAGATATGGCAAATGGATGTCAAAACCGCTTTCCTTAATGGAAATCTTTTAGAGGATGTGTACATGACACAACCTGAAGGTTTTGTCACTCCAGAAAATGCTAACAAGGTATGCAAGTTGCAAGGATTCATTTATGGATTGAAGCATGCTTCTAAGAGTTGGAATCTTTGTTTTGATGAAGTAATCAAACAGTTTGGTTTCATTAAAAATGAAGGTGAGCCATGTGTTTACAAGAAGGTTAGTGGGAGCACAATCGTTTTCTTGTTACAGTCTGTAAAGACTTGGTTAGGAAAGAATTTCTCAATGAAGGACTTAGGAGAAGCTGCCTACGTGCTAGGTATAAAGATCTATAGAGATAGATCCAAAAGGCTTCTTGGGCTAAGTCAAAGTACATATATTGACAAGGTGCTAAAGAGGTTTAGCAAGCAAGATTGCAAGAAAGGTTTCTTGCCCATGTCACATGGCGTATCTCTCTCAAAGAATCAATGTCCTAGTACATCTAAGGAGAGAGAGCGGATGAGTAAGATTCCTTATGCATCAGCAATACGATCTATCATGTATGCCATGCTGTGTACTCGACCGGATGTCGCATATGCATTAAGTGTCACAAGCAGATACCAATCTGATCCCGGTGAAAGTCACTGGACAGCGGTTAAGAACATCCTTAAGTACTTGATAATGACTAAGGATGCATTCCTTGTACATGGAAGCATTGATGAGCTTGTTGTAAAGGGTTACATAGATGCTAGCTTCCAAATTGACAGGGATGACTTTAGATCGCAGTCAGGTTATATGTTTTGTCTTGGAGGTGGTGCTGTATGCTGGAAGAGTTCAAAGCAAGAGACAGTTGCCGACTCTACAACTGAGGCTGAGTACATAGCTGCCTCAGATGCGGCGGAAGAGGCTGTTTGGATTAAGAAGTTCGTAACTGAACTTGGGGTAGTTCCTAGTATTGACAGTCCGATTGAGCTCTATTGTGACAACAATGGGACAATCGCACAGGCTCAAGAACCTAGATACCACCAGAGATCAAAACATATACTCCGACGCTATCATCTTATTAGAGAGATCATTGATAGAGGCGATGTCAAGCTGTGCAAAGTTCCTTCTGAGAACAATGTAGCAGATCCATTGACTAGGTCGCTCACAAAGTAGAAGCATGATGGTCATACTGCATCCATTGGTATTAGATACATGGACGATTGGCTTTAGTGCAAGTGGGAGATTGTTAGTGTAATATGCCCAAAAGCCAATCAAAGGATGATTGTAGTCATGTATATACATTAAGGTTATCCCAATAAATATGTTTATGAGATAAACGCTTGCACATATTTATAACCCTAGAATAATATATATTCTTAAATATCCCTAGTCAATTATTATTATGGATGGGTTGTAATAATAAATTAAGACTAGCGTATGTTGAGAATTATATGAGGCATGAATTCTACATACGGGTACAAGTTAGAGAACTTGTGGACTGGACCAACCCATATAAGAATCCTACATGGAACGTTATATGATTGTCATTAGTGGTTCTTATATGTATTGTCCTTAGACCTGAGATCGTCAAGGTTCCCAACATATGAGTCGTATGCTTTGATATTATTCCTGGTCATTCGTAACTGAGTAGACGTAAGGGTAATCATTGGGTACATAACGTAATGTGTAGCGGGTTTTGATCGATCAAGATGGGATTCGTGCAACCCATATAACGGGTATATTATCAGATGGGCCTCTTGATAGAGTTGAACTGTAAATGCGTGGCCAAGCTCGGATTATATGATATAGTGATATCATGAGTATCCGATTTTACACAGTTAACTCGGGGATCAAGAAAATAAGATTAAACATATACGAGATTGACGTTTTTTCATGTCTCGTGTTTAATCTTGATAATGGGACGAAAGGACGATGACATGTTTTCGAGGCATATTGAATCAGTACTGTTCTTGTCGTTTGGGTAGCAATGATGTGTTGCTAGACGTCACTCTTTGCTTATAATTGAAAATGACATTTTATGATTATTTCCAAACGTTACAAGTGCCTACAGGGTCACACAAATAGAATCGTTGATTCGAGCAGGTAGTTGAACCGTGGTTGGACAATGGTTCGACCAGGTGTGGTTGGATCGTGGTTGGACCTGTTAGTTATATGCCCAAAAGCCAATCTATGGATGATTGTAGTCATGTATATACATTGAGGTTATTCCAATAAATATGATTATGAGATAATTACTTGCACATATTTATAACCCTAGTTTATATATTTGATATATTCTTAAATGTCCCTAGTCGATTATTATTATGGACGGGTTGTAATAATAAATTAAGACTAGCGTA
>JAKUCV010007688.1:0-29100 GCA_028386065.3 Turnera subulata
TATGCAAGAACATCGATGTTGGAAAATGAAACATCGATGTTTTGTGAAACATCGATGTTTGATAAGCCAACATCGATGTTTTTTGGCTTCGGCAAAATTTTATTTCAAAGACAAGTTTTCATGAACATCGATGTTAGATTGTAAACATCGATGTTTTGACCAACGGTCACAAGAACATCGATGTTTTATAATCCAACATCGATGTTTTAGAGCTACTGCCAAATTTTGGAAATCTTTGAGGAAATCACAACATCGATGTTTCAATCACAACATCGATGTTTTTGACCAACGGTCAAAAGAACATCGATGTTTATTGGCAGAACATCGATGTTTTGGACTCAAAACACAACCTTATGTTTGAAAGCGTGCTATGAATTGTATGATTGAAATGTGTTTTGTTTGAGCCAATGCCTGAGAGAAGTTTAGTGTTTTACCTTGTACAAATGGGTCCTAACTTCTCTTGCTCTTCTTTGCACTTCAACTCTTGATCATATCTTCACTTGAATTCTTGATCACTTTGGTTGAGTACTTGTTTGCTTGATTTCTTTTTGCTTCATCTTGGTTTGTCATTTATCAAAACCTGTAATAAGTGAACCATGAAGACATAGGTTCTAACAATACAAGGAACAAATTCAATCCAATCAACGAGGTCCTATTGTTCCAGACTTGATCAAGAAGAATAAAGGCGTGAATGGAAAAATAAAACAAAATGCAAAACAACGAATGCAATCTTTTCCTCAATGAATTGAAATGCATTCTGAATAGAAAGAAAAATTCAAAATATAATGAGAAAGAATAGAATGATAAGGTGAATGACAAGGTGCATAACAATTAGCTTATCAAATTATGTTTTGAAGCATTGAATATATAAATTTAAAAGTTTGAGTTTAGGAATGCTTCTCTATTTGAGGTGAAGTCATCATGCTCCTTGGTTTCGGCCACTTGATCTTCTTTCCTTCTCTTTCCTCTGGTTGCCTCCCGAATAGCGCTTCTTTAACGTCTTTTAGCTGGACATGAGGCTTGTTAAGACATAGGTGGATTTGCTAGTGACAAAATCACTTGGTCGCCAATTCTGTTATCCATTTTGAACAGCTTGAGGCGCTGTCCATTGACTTTGAATGGCTCTGATTCCCCATTGGTGATCTCCACAGCTCCTTGGGGAAAGCTAAGAATCACGGTGAATGGTCCGGACCACCTGGATCGAAGTTTTCCGGGAAAGAGCTTCATTCTATAATTGAAGAGAAGCACTTTATCTCCTGGATGGAACTCTTTCTTCAGAATATGTTTGTCATGCCATTTCTTTGTTCTCTCCTTGTAGATGCGGGAGTTGTCATAAGCTGCAAGGCGCAACTCCTCCAACTCATTAAGCTGCAAAAAGCGTTGTTCTCCTGCTGCCTTCATGTCTAAATTGAAGTTCTTGATAGCCCAATAGGCTTTGTGCTCAAGTTCAACGGGCAAGTGGCATGCTTTTCCATACACAAGTCGGTAGGGAGTGGCTCCAAGAGGGGTTTTGTAGGCTGTCCTATATGCCCAAAGGGCATCAACAAGTTTGAGGGCCCAATCTTTGCGAGTTTGTCCTACCGTCTTCTCCAAGATTTGCTTGATTTGTCGGTTGGAGACCTCTACTTGCCCACTTGTTTGGGGATGGTAGGATGTTGCCACCTTATGAGTGACTCCATATTTCTTCAAGAGGTCAGCAAACTTCTTGTTGCAAAAGTGGGAACCCCATCACTTATAATGGCTCTTGGGACTCCAAATCTAGTGAATATATTCCTTTCCAAGAACTTAGTCACCACATCAGTCGTGTTTGTTGGTGAGGTGATTGCTTCCACCCACTTTGGGACATAGTCCACTCCGACTAGGATGTGTTCATTCTTCAAGAAGGAAGGGAAAGGGCCCATAAAATCAATTCCCCAAAAATCAAATACTTCCACCTCTAATATGCTGGTTTGAGGCATCTCATTTCTTTGAGGAACATTCCCGGTTCTTTGGCATTGATTGCATGCTTCAACAAAGTGCTTGGCATCCCGAAAAAGTGTTGGCCAGTAAAAACCAGATTGCAACACCTTTGCTGCTGTCTTGTCAGCTCCATGGTGTCCTCCGTATGGTGAATTATGGTAGCAAGTAAGGATGTCTCGAAATTCTTCATCAGGGACACATCTTCGAATCATGCCATCTCCACATCTCTTGAACAACAAAGGATCATCCCATATGTAGTACTTCAGGTCTGAAAAAGAACTTCTTCTTTCGGTTGTAGTCCAAGTTGGGTGGTAAAGCCCCACATGCCAAGTAATTTGCATATGATGCAAACCATAGTGTAATTTTATTGATGACTCTTTGGACTACCGAAATCAAGTTCTCGTCTGGAAAGGAATCATCAATTGGAACTTCATTGCTCCCGACTTTCTTTTGTTGCTCTTGTGTCAACCAGGAAAGATGATTGGCTACTACATTTTCGGTACCCTTTTTGTCTTTAATTTCAAGATCGAACTCTTGAAGAAGTAGGATCCACCTAAGTAGGCGAGGCTTGGTTTCTTTCTTGGTCAGCAAATACTTGAGTGCAGCATGGTCGGTATGCACAATCACTTTGGAGCCTAGTAAGTATTGCCGAAACTTCTCAATGGCAAACACCACAGCCAAGAGCTCTTTCCCTATGGTTGCATAGTTGACTTGAGTATCATCCAAGGTCCGGCTGGCATAGTAAATGGCATGAACTTTTCCATCCTTTTTTTGTCCGAGCACAGCACCTATGGCATAGTCACTAGCAACACACATGATCTCGAATGGAAGTGACCAAGCCGATGGTTGCATGATTGAAGCCGAAATTAAAGCTTGTTTCAACCTGGAAAATGCATCTAGACAAGACTCATCAAATACAAATTCGACATCTTTATTAAGGAGATTCGTCAATGGTTTTGCAACCTTTGAGAAGTCCTTGATAAAGCGTCGGTAAAATCCAGCATGTCCAAGAAAACTCCTCACGGCACGGACGGAATTAGGTGTGGCAATTTCTCTATCACTTCTATTTTTGCTTTATCAACTTCAATGCCACGGTGCGAAACTAAATGTCCAAGTACTATGCCTTCTTGTACCATGAAATGACACTTTTCCCAATTTAAAACAAGGTTACACTCTACACAACGTTGCAAAACCTTGGATAAGTTATCAAGACAATTCTGAAACGAAGTTCCATAAACCGAAAAATCATCCATAAACACTTCCATGACCAATTCAAGAAAATCATCAAATATGGCCATCATGCATCTTTGAAATGTAGCAGGAGCATTACAAAGCCCAAAGGGCATGCGTCTATATGCAAATGTACCATATGGACATGTAAATGTTGTCTTTTCTTGATCATGGGGATGAATAGGAATTTGAAAGAATCCTGAATAACCATCCAAGTAGCAAAAATAAGAATGTCTAGCTAACCTTTCAAGCATTTGATCAATAAAGGGGAGGGGAAAGTGATCTTTCCTAGTGGTTAAGTTAAGTTTCCTATAATCAATGCACATTCGCCATCCGGTTACGGTCCTAGTGGGGATAAGTTCATTATTTTCATTTTGGACAACCGTTATCCCTCCTTTCTTTGGTACAACATGGACTGGACTTACCCATTTACTATCCGAAATCGGATAGATTATCCCTGCACTCAAAAGTTTGAGAATTTCCTTTTTAACCACTTCTTTCATACTCTCATTTAATCGTCTTTGATGTTCAATGCTAGGTTTGGCCCCTTCTTCCAAATGAATTCTATGCATGCAAAAACTACGACTGATTCCAGTAAGATCATCAATACTATATCCTATAGCTTTACAAAATTTTCTCAAAACACACAACAGTTGTTCCTCTTCTTCATGTGTTAATGCAGCATTAATTATCACAGGACAAGTAGAATTTGATTCCAAGAAAGTGTACCTTAGTTTTGGAGGCAATTGTTTCAACTCCACCTTCGGGGCTGCTTGGGGCTTGCTATCCGTTTGATTCATACTTTGTTGCAACGGTTCAGCCCCAGCTTTGCCGAAATTTTCAGGTTCATGTCCATCTCCGATCGAGCAAATGTACTCGTGCATTTCAAATCCTAATTCATCAAAGGTTAAAAGTGTGTTAGTTTGATCATAAAATGGTCCATCTCTATCTATTTCTCCTGCTACCAAATCTTTACAAGCATCCACTTGGTAACACATGTTTGCATTCATTTCATTCTTGGCTGCCTCCGGAATGTTGAACTCCACAATGTCGGAGCCAACCTTGAGGGTTAACTTTCCTTGTGAACAATCGATCAAGGCACCAGCTGTAGCTAAGAATGGTCTTCCCAATATCACTGGAGTTTGAGTGTCGGCTTCCATGTCCAAGACAACAAAGTCTACGGGAATGGACATGTTTCCAATTTGCACAGGAATATCTTCAAGAACTCCAATTGGATGCTTAATTGTTCGATCTGCAAGCTGAAAAGTCATTCTAGTGGGCTTGAGTTCCCCAAAGGTTAGCTTTTCAGAAAGTGATAATGGAATCAAGCTTACACTATCTCCTAAATCATATAGTGCTCTATCAATATGTAATGGACCAATTATGCAAGGAATAGAGAAACTCCCTGGATCTTTCCGCTTGGTTGGAAGTTTTTGCAAGATGAGAGCACTACATTTCTCCGTCATTGGAATTGTTTCAGCATCTTCTATTGCTCTTTTCTTCGAGAGGATGTCCTTAAGAAATTTGGAGTAGCTTGGCATTTGAGTGATCACTTCTGTAAATGGTAGAGTTACGCATACTTTTTTAGCATCTCAATGAATTTTTGAAATTGTGCATCAAGGTTGGTGTTCTTATAGACTTCCGGGTATGGCAATGGTGGCATGGACGGTTGAACTTCTGGTTCAGCTCCGTTTTCCTTATCCTTGGGTTGCTTGCTTGCTACCCCTAATTCTTCTTCTTCTTTGCTAGGTACATCACCGGACTTATCAGCTGGATTTTTCAATTGCTTGCCACTCCGCAAAGTGATAGCCTTACATTGCTCTTTTGAATTGATCTCCGGCTGTCCTGGCAATCTCCCTTGGGCATTCTGAAATTGTTGGGCATTTTGTGTAATCTGATTTTCAAGGATTTTGTTGTGTGCCTTGATTTGGGAAATCTCCTCCATGATGGTCTTGAACATGGTGACCATATCGGGCTGAGAATTATGTTGGTTCCCTTGGTAATGCTGCTGCCTTTGGTATGGTTGTTGGTATGGCTTCATTGGATGATGGTATTGGTTCCCTCCTTGCTGGCTGAAGTTGTTGGGCTGTCTATTGATGTAATTCACTTCCTCCGAATAGAGTTTTGGGCACTCATTGAAGTGATGAGGCCCACTACAAGCTTCACATTTCAGAATTGTCTCCGGTGCACTTGATGATGATGCCTTTGCAAATTTTGTGTTCATCTCCTTGATTTGATGTTGCAAGGAAGCAATGGTTGCCTCCAACATTTGCACCTTGTCAACTTGCAATACTCCATGGTGGTTTCAGCTTGTGCTTTCATCTGCTAAGTTCTCCATTAGTTGGCAAGCCTCCGGATAGAGTTTTGACATGAAGTTTCCTCCGGCTATAGAGTTCATGGTGGACTGCCCGGTTGGGGTAGCTCCATCATAGAATGTGTTTAACAACACATGAGGATGGATCATGTGAGTTGGTCTTCTTGCAATGAGGTCTTGGTATCTCTGCCATGCATCTTTGAGAGACTCGTCGGGCCTTTGCTTGAAGGTTAGAATTTCTCCTCGTAGTTGAGTGACTTTAGAAGATGGGAAGAATTTCTTCAAGAAAGCGGACTGGAGTTGGTCCCAAGTGGTGATGCTATTCGGTGGAAGGCTAGAAAGCCATTTTTGTGCCTTGTCTCGCACCAAATATGGGAATAGGCGGAGTCTTTTTGCATCCTCGCTACACCCATTAATCCTGAAAGTGCCACAATAAGAGAGAAAATTATGTAAGTGTTGGTGAGGGTCTTCAAATGGAGTTCCAGCAAAGGTGTTTTGCTGAACCATGGAGATTAGGCTCGGTCTAAGTTCATAGTGAGCCGATTCTATGGCTGGTTGGGCTATTCCGAATCTTGGCATGCCGGCTTGGCGAGCCAATAATTCGTTCATGGGCACCGTGTTGAGTTCATTTCCTTCCGCCATGGTTGTTGGGAGAGTTGTTGGTTCTTCTTGTTGTTTAGATTTTGCTTTGAACAACCTTTCAGATTCTGATGTAAATTCGAGCCTTCGGCTTTTGCTTCGGCAGTTAGAGAAAAGATGAACAAGAGAAAAGGCCAGTTAGATAGAACCTAAAATTTCTTGACGCTAGTACCCGGCAACGGCGCCAAAAACTTGATGTGGTCAATCCTGCAAGTGCACAGAATCGTCGTGGTACTCAAGGTCGTATCCACAGAGACTAGGCAAGATATCAGTCGATTCAATCTAATGGCAAAGAAAATAAATGAAGAGAAACAATATCGGAATTGAAGAT
This sequence comes from Turnera subulata, assembly GCA_028386065.3. NCBI lineage: Eukaryota > Viridiplantae > Streptophyta > Magnoliopsida > Malpighiales > Passifloraceae > Turnera > Turnera subulata. The sequence continues at coordinate 6,474 of JAKUCV010007688.1, forward strand.
TGATAAGAGAGCAAATGGCGAATTGAATGTAAAGAGAAGATAAAGCAAGAAATAAGCTCACAACAATCAATCAAAATTACTTTGTGAATGGATTGTAGCAAATGGTACATCAAACCATAGCAAATTTAGGGTAGGCTACATCCCTATGATCTAGAATGAAAAATTAGTTCATGAATGAACTTGAAACAACAAATGAAAATGGGAAAGACATGGTTTCCTCACAACAATCTCAAAAGAAAGTGAAAGGAACAATTTGACAGAATTTTTGGTTTCAAGGTGTGTGTTTGTGTTGCTTCCTCTCCCGCTTCAGCTCTCACCCTTTTATAGTGCTTCTTCACTAGTTGGAAAGCTTGGAGACGACATATTTTAGTGTCCTTTAGCCACCAAAATCGTGCTGGAATGGGCCTCAATGTTGAAAGCATTTGCTGGTGGAGTGGTTGCAAGGTATGGGTTGCCACTTGCTTTTCCAGCTTAGCATGAATATTCCTTCTCTTTTGCATGTGCTGATGGTTGAGCTTTCTTTCCAGAAAATTATGTTGGTTTCCAGGCTGTTTTATTCTCTTTGAATGCCTTCCAGGTTGTCCACTTAGAATGTCCAATAAGCAAGTGCTAATGGCTGCCATGATGCTCTTCTGGAAGGGGTCACATTGTTAACAACTCATGACACGAGACTTGCAAGCATATTTTTGACCTTTAGACGACCGAATTGGACTTTGGGATGTTCTAAAAAGTTGTAGATAATTCTTTTATCTTTGTTTCCATATGAAGAACTCCCGAATTGGGCTTTTGTAGTTGGAGGTATGATGAAAATACCGAGACTGGGTCGGTGGCCAGTGCAGGATTCCTGCAAGTCTGGACTGAACTGAATTAATTACTGCTCCTAATTCACAAGGCCAAAAATTATGAACTTTATATCACTGGAAAGCTCAGGATGTCTACTTTCACCTCCAACTAGTTTCACGTCAATTGAACTTCTGAGGCTTCTGAAATCGGCAAAAGAGTGAACTGTACTCGAGTTTCTGCCCGGTTTCCAGCTTTGGCCGAAATTGATCGTTTTCGGTTGCGAAGTGGGACGATTTTACACCTGAAATTATAATTGTTAGTTCAAGAAATTTATTCAACAATCATAGAAAGAAAGATAGGTAGAATGCATGATTTTTATTCGAAATCAACGTAATAAAGAAGTTTTCATGCCTTTATTACTATGTGAAATTTGTGCATATCAGGAAGTCCACCCAATTGAAGTATGATACCAGAGAAGGGATATTGACTATTCTTCAAAATAACTGTAACATGGTCTTCACCTCCATCAGACGAAGCTGTTGGATTATTATTAATCTCACGTATACCCACAGCATAATGAGCAAAGTTGGCTGCAACCACAAGCACCACCATCACCATCAAACTAACCTGCTTCTTGCTACTTGCCATTGTTGCCTTCTTTCTTTCTTATTCTTTTGAAATATACTTAAGTCTTCCTGCTTTGCTCCTCTTCATCACACTCTATTTATATAGCCGCGATGATGTTTTTTTTACAATTTACTATACTTGTTCCAAAGAAACTATTCGCGATACTGAGAAATTTAATCTCAGCCCTCCCTTTATATCTAATGGCTTGTATTTAGAATTATCTAAAATGCCAAAACAAGAAGGTGCCAACTCAATTCTCAAATTACCCCGTTTCTTCTAATGAATGTCTGTTCTTTCCTGTGCTTTCGATTTAATTTTTCAACTTCGTAGCTAGCTAGGATCCTAGATCAATAAATTGACTTGCAAAGCCAACTTTGCAGAGAGAACCTTCGGATATTATCAATAAATTGGGCCTTAGTAATCCTGATCTGTAGAAATCCAACTGAGAAACATGACCAAATGCCAAGCTACAAAATGGTGAAGCAAAGTTGTTGTTGCTATTTTTGTTTAAAAAGTCTCCGACGGTACAAAAACTGCAAAAACTCTTTTTGGGGGATCAAAATCCAGTTGTGAATAATCTAAAATCTCAATTCCTTATTTATTTGGCATGGACCATCTGAAATTACAGTTTAAGATTTGATTTTACGATTTGATATTTAAAATTTAAGGGTTTTAGGCCATTACAATATATATGATTTAAGAATTAAAGTTTTAGGGTTTATGACTTTGACGTTTAGGGCTTTGGGATTTAAGATTTTATAATTTAGCGATTTAAGATTTTAGGAGTTACGCATTTAAGTGGATCTAAAGTCTTTGAAAATTTTGGATTTTAAAATTTTAAATGTAGAATTTAAGATTTAGGATGTTAGTATTTAAGATTTTAAATTTTACGTCATTGTAATTGTTTTCTTGTAAACTGATTCAGTCATTCATCTAATGACTGTCTGTACTATAGCTGTTAGGATATTATTTTTTTTGATGCTAAGCTGTTACGATATTTATTAAAGTCATTCTTCTTATCAAAAAAAAGATTTTAGTATCATTTTAGAGTTTAAAATTTAAAATCAATTACTGTAATCTATTACTTTAGAATTCAAGATTTGTGGTTAAAATTTAAAATTAAGAATTTTAAAATTTTATAAGGGCTTAGTGTCTTTGGAAATCCTATAATTTATAAAACATTCTTTATGCAGCCCTATAATTTTTTTTATTTGATAAATCAAATTCTAATGACGTAGACATCTAGACACATCAACACTGTGCCATGTTCAAATAAATTAACAATTTATTTTCCACGAAAAAATCCATATACTGTATACATAAATTTCAAATAACATTTTCTCAAAAAAAAAAAGTTCAAATAACATTAGGAAGTTAAGAGTGTTTATAGTTTGGTGCGCTGAACCGCCATCTAACAATGTATCCACGCCCTCCTAGATCCGTTTGCTTCTCTATGGGTGACCGTAAAGGGAGAAGGGAATGGTATACTTTCGACCTCTCCGACAACTATGGTATCAAGTGCGGTACTCGCTACTCGGGCAGCGTAGGCGCCGAACACAGCCATCTTCCTACCATCGAAAACTGTCGGAGCTTGCACCCCACCTTCCGCGACGTTGCCGACAAAGAATTCGATCATGACGTCGGGTGGGCCTTGCTCGGCAATCACCTCTATTGTCTAGGTGGTGGCGGAACTGTGCTCGCAATTGATTTGTTCAGGCCCGAAGAGGGCTGGAAATGTAGGAGTCGCATGCTAGCACATGATGCACACTATTTTGATTCGGTTGCTGCCATCAGGGGAAAGTTATACGTGCTTGGAGGAGGAGACCAGCCGTGGGCGAAGGTTTACGACCCAGTTTTGGATTTTTGGGAGGCATTACCGGAGCCACCAGGTGGCCCTCCCCGCCCAGGAGAATACTACTGCTCCCTGACGGCAGGTGATTCGGTGGAGGGTTACCTTGTTTTCCTCGAAAGCAGTTCATCAAAACCACAGAGATAGGATGTGGAGAAAAAAATCTTGGAGGTGTTATTCCAATCTACCCCGTCACCCCTCTATTGATCCATCCACTAGACGAACCATATGTGTTGGCCATGTTATTTATTGGTTTTATGGAGGAACTGAACAACTCTACGCTTACGATTTCTGCAATCAGGTTGCGCATTCTAGCGATCTCGTGGATTGGTCTTTTGGATGTAAATGCTTCTGCTGGGACACTACCCAACCTGCAACGTTGGGTCATCTAGGCGGCAACAGGTTCTGCCTGCTATATGATACCGACCCTGAATTAAATCCTTGGAGAATGATGAACAAGTTTGCCCACCCAAATCCGGAACAGAGCTCAGCCCGGAAAAGATTTTTGAATAAAACTGTAACGACCCGGGTAAAATTTTCGTAAATTTTACTGAGTCGTTTAACATCTACAATGGATAATAAAGTTTTACCGTTGTTAAACAAGGTTAACCGAGAATTTTACCTACAGTAATCGAACCTCGAATCTAATCTTCGGTAATAGGAGACCATTCGGGGTATACTCCATCGACGACCAAGCCTCGGAATTTAATTCCAAGGGTTATCTCGGGTTACCGAGAATTTTATATGGCTTACCGAGCCTCGGTTTACAATTCTGAGACTTCCATGACGCTCAGAAGAATTAATTGGATTTTCCGAACCTAAGTTGTATTTTCGGAACCGGGACGAATTTCGGAAGACAAAAATGCCCCTATGATGGCAAAAGATTGCAAGTTGGACAAAGGTTATTTTGGTCCATTCTTGGCTCAATAATTTTGCCGACACCGAGCCGCAATGTTTTCCTCTCCCGGACCACCTCCTCCTTGTCGTTTTCCTTCTTTTTTCTCCTTTTCCCCATTTTCTTTCTTCTTTTCCATTTTCTTTTTTTTTTCTACTTTTCCCATTTCTTTTTCTCTTCCCGATTTTCTTTTTTTTTCTTCTTCTTCTTCTTCTTCACTCTTTTCTTCTTCCTTCCCCTTCACATTTCTTTTCTTCCCTGATTTTCCTTCTTCTTCCTCATCACTCATCCTACCAGAATTTTTTTTTTCCCCTTGTTTTCATCCTCTCCATCTTCCTTTTAAATTCTCCTCGCCGTCTCCCTCACCGCACCACACAAACGCCAACCTTCCCCTCCTTTCCTGCGCTACCGACCCGAGAACACCAACCTCAAACCCGACTCAACCAGCCACCCCTATCACGACCAACTGCCGCCCTCATCCTTTCCCCCTTCGCCTCTGCCTCTCCTTCCTCTGTCTCTCCACGCTGCCGTGCAATCACCATAGCCGCCGCCTTCATCCCTTCCTCCTCCTTCCTCTGCCAACGGTTCGTCCCCTAATCACTGCCGCCACCAACACACTGAGTCGCGACGCGAGTCACATCCACTCTCTCTCCCTTGTTGCCGCTGCAGCCAACGACGCCGCCACCACCAAGACAAGCTCAACAACGCCGATCTTCCCTCCACCTATGCAACTCACGCCGACTCCTCCCCACTCTTCTTCTACTGCGGGCTCACCGCCGACGGGTTTCAGTGGTAAGAAACCCCAAATCCTTTGCCTTTGTGTAACGGGTTGGTTAGATTAGTAGTTCAATTGGATTCTGATTGGGTTGCTTCTAATCGCGTTTTCAATTGTTTATTGTGGGTATATGGATTCTGTGGAAGCAGTGAAAGATGGTGTCGTTGATGTTGTTATTGTGGACATGGGTTGTGTTGTTCTGGGTGGTTGACGTGGTGGTTTGGTGGTGTTCCGGCCACCGAAAAATTGTTGTGGTAATGGTCACAGTGCTGGTGGCCGGGTTGATGATGTGGTGGTACGGTGCTTGTATGCTTGAAGAGCAGTAGCCGAGGACTGCTGCTGTGAACAGTACTTGCCGGAAACCGGCGAGATTTTGGTGTCTCGGGTGATTTTCCGGCGAAGTCTCGGGTATTTTCCAATGAACCCGGACTTGGACTTTGGGTAATAATCGGACCCTTTGGACTTTTCATGAACATTAACGGACCCAGACTTTTAAATGACGTTAACTAAACGAACGTTTAATTTAATTAACTAAATATGAAATTATGGTTTTATTTTAAATTTTACTTTTCTTTATTTATTTTATGCTTAAAATTAATTTTCCGAGTGGGCTATTACGAAGGCCCATTGTGTTTATTTTCCGGTTTATTTAATTTATGTTCTACTTGCGCTAATACTAATAAAAGGCCCAGTTTTATATTTCACTGGCGACTAAAGAGCCGGGATATCGGCTTGGACGCTCGGTTGTGGTTTTAATTTAAAATTAAGTATGATTAATATAGCGGTTGGAATATATATATAACGAGTTAATTTCTAATTAATTGGAAAGGCCGACTTTATACTAAATAAATTATAGGAATTAAACAAGTCGTCTAATAATTACTAACCGGCATCATGCATGATCATCCTTGTTTGTGCATTGTAAGTAATTTTTACTGTTATAAATATAGGGATATCGAGGCTTAACCAGATATCAGTTTCCTGGAGTATCAGGTGAGGATATAAACTTATAAACCTCGGTATGCTGCCTGTGATACTCGAGCTGGTGTTTGAATTGTTTGTTAATGTGTTTGTAATTCGTTACTTGCCTAGATTTTGATTATGATGTAATGGTTTCTGTTGTGATCCCTACTGTGATGCCTGGACTCTGTGTGTCTGATGATTGTTATGTTTGATTGTGTGGATATGTTTTGATAACCTTGATTCTATTTTCTTATGGCAAGTGTGCCAATTGAGTTATTTGTGATCAAGTATGCTCCGTGATATTCTTAATAGCAGTATCCTAATTTGAGATATTGGATTGATTTCCCTAAGGAGCTGAGAGGCTAAGTGCCTGCTCGGGAACATGAAATATACAATGAATAGAGTTACTGTTAGTCTGAGAGAAAAATTAAAAATAAAATATGGTAATATCCCTTAGACACCTAGATGTCACGTGAAAGGTAGAGGTACGACTGGGTGGAATTGCACCATGCTCTCCCATGTCACCTAGATGTCTCTCCCTTGCTTGCACCATTGTTTCATCATATTTTTGCGTGAAATTGCAGATTTGCCCATGAATATCAGGGAAGTATTTATTCAAGAATACTTCTTCCATTTGCTCCTAAGTGGTGATGCTATTCACTGGCAGAGTCTTCAGCCATCTTTTGGCTCCATACTTGAGAGAAAATTTTAAAAAATGAAGCTTCTTGGCATCTTTCAGAACACCCCTGAATATTGGTGGTGGCACAAATATCTAGAAAACCTCCAAGTGCTGGTTAGGGTCCTCTAGAGCCGATCCTCCAAACTGCTTATTTTGGACCATTTGAACCAAGTTGGTTCTGAGATCATACAGTTGATCAATATTAAATGGTGCTATGGCTCCAGTAGGTGCTGTATGGCGAGGTCGCATAAGCCGGTTGATTGGCAGATTGAGGATGTTGGCGAAAGGATCGACAATGTCATGGGCAACAGCGTTCTGATGCTGGTGCTGCTGGTTCCCCTGGCCAACAGGGTTGACACTAGGTCTCTGGTTAAGGGGGTCGTTGATCACAGTAGGGATGATATTTCCATTTCATCCCTAGGTGGGTCATCCTGGCCACGTGGGTGGTTGTTGATGTTGACGTTTCTGCTGCTTTTTGTTGCCTTACTTGTCTGCGGTTCGCCCTAGCAACGCTCTCAATGTCGGGGATGTGTACAAGATCACGTTTTTGACTCCTGGTTTGCATAGACCAATAGAGACACTGCTAGAGAGGCTACAACTTGCGCTCTTGATTACCTACCGCAAGAAAACAAAGAAAATCAGGAAACAAAGAAAGCCTAATCAATTTAAAACAATAAGTACTATTATTTAGTGCAGTCCCAGGCAACGGCGCCAAAAACTTGTTCGTGCAAAACCGGTTGCAAGTGCACAGCGTTGCTGTAGTAAACAAGGTCGAATCACAGGGACTGCAAAATAACACTGTCCTTAGAGCTTTAGATCGATTAGGCTATAAAACAACAAGTAGATAAACGTATCGAATTGGTGAGACTAATAGGCAGAGAAAATAAAGTAAGTAAATAGTAAATAAAGAAACAACGTCTACTGGTAGGAAGATTCAGTAATAAAGGAACCTAGGTTGTCCGAGGTTCACTACAACGGGTGCTGTCTAAGAAATAAAACTATAGTTTGGCTAATTTATTCGTCTACCTTGTAGACAACCAGTTGTTCACTGATATTGTAAAACTACCCTATTCCCGAACAACCTACTGTTCGCCAGTGTTGCCTGTCTTAAGGTGCAATAGGCACTGTACTAGGTGCTGAATCCTCAACTACCCTAAAAATCTCTTTCGACAACAGTGTGTCGATGGGCCAAAAGGCTCCCTTCTTAGGGTTTTATTCATTTCTATTTATAAAGAACAAAGTCTTTGATAAAACCCTAAGTCTTGGAAAATAAGTTTTCTTCTCAAAACCTAGTAGCAAAAGGTCTTCTTTCCTTCCAAGAAGTGTCCACATGATCTTCATAAAATCTCCTTGAATTTTGGTGCAAGCTCCAAATTAATTATAAAAATCGGGAGTTTGACGCAGTGCCGCTGTCAGGTTGTATTTGGACGCTGTCGCTGGTGCAGTTTGAACTGGAACTGGACAATCAGCAGCGCCTCGCTGTTTTCGGGCCAAAGTCATCAAAATCCACTCCAAAAAGGACCTAATTGCACCAGAAAGCAAACAAGAGCTAGGAAAGTAGAATTTGGTGTTAAAGCAAGTGATTTCCTATCTAAATGCAAGGCCAAAAGACTACAGTGCATGCTGTAAAAGTATGTAATTTCATGCTCATTAAAAACCGCGTAGGATCGAATTAGAAACAAAATCGGAGAAAATCGGGGGTTCTGGGCACCTATGACCGCAGCTGCCTGCGGTCATAGAACGAGTGACACCCAGGGTGACCGGCGGTCAATCCGCGATTCCCGACAGGCTGGCGGTCACCCCGCGTGTCACTCGCTCTTTCCCTTTTTTGACCCTCAATCCCCCTAATTCAGCTCTAATTTGATCCTACCACGTAATTAACCCTTAAACTGCCCAGAATCACTCAACTACTTGATTGTTACTCCTCCAATCATCTCCTAATTGATTGATTACACATTGACATTCATTTTTAGCAAAATTATACCTAAAAAAAACAAAATCTATTTAAATGATAAAATTAGCCTGCACGAAATGTATTAATAGGCTAGATAAACTCTGGAGAATTAACTTGGACCCTTAAACCTATTTCTAACCCAAAAATAAATCTTCTCAAGACTATATCAGCAGATATACACAAATCGAAAATCACTACTTCAAATCCCCTTGCAGAAATCGATTTCAACCAACAAATATTCCAACTTCTTCTTGATTTCAACCAACCAAATTCAGTCAATTCAACTCAATTGATCACACACAATTCCAATTTCCAACAAAATTCTCCAATCAATTTGCTTCTTCTTTTTTCTCACTTTTTTTTTTAATTGTCAACAACAGGAACAAACAAAAGAAATTGGTTTTTTGTGAACAGTAAAGCCGATGAACAGTACTCGATGAATAGTTCCAGCAAACAGTGACGATGAATAGTAACTCGGCAATTTTTTTAAAAAATAATATCGACTAGAAGAAAACACAAAGAATATGATTGATTGAAACCTTAGCTCCGCTACCAAAAGATGATACAGCAACAACCCTAGAATCAGCACAAGAATCACCTCTGTCTCATTCTGATTGTCCCGATATTAAATCTCAGCCAAACTGATGTGTATTCCACCCTTCATCTCCTAATCAGCAAGGATTAGACAACAAAGCAGCAAGAATTCACAAAAAGCTTTAGAGATTCTATTCTCACCTCCAAAACAGTAAGGAATAGGCAACAAAGAGAATAGAAACACAAGGAATTGAACAAATGCCACAAGCAAGAATACTTAATAAGTAAACACAAATCCTAATATAAAACCAAGAGAATCGCTCTCTCAATAATTGAATCACACAATCAAGAAAACTCTCAAAGAGAAACTTTTATTATCAAAATATCATAGGTGTAAAATATAAACCCCAAGGGTCTTATTTATACTAGTCTAATACTAAACCCTAATGGACTTGGACTCTAAAATAATAAAATAAAAAGATTTTACGTTACTATTCACGTAGGTACTATTCACGTTAATACTAGCCCTAACTCCTAAATGGATTGGATTTGTAATTTCAATTCCCTAATGGGCTATGCTAAAATAAATGAAAAAATAAACCCAAATTAAATAATTAAATCCCAAAAATAATATCCCAAAAGTAGTCCACGACGAAAGTACTAATCCAACAACTAATGAAATCCAACTAAAAGTACTTAAGCCCAAATAATAAAACTAAATCGAATTTTCGGACAGAATTTGTCCGTTGAATTCAAGTGCATTTTAAATGAACAAAGAGGCTGATTTAGCTTCTGAGCTCGACACTAAAGTTGTAGATCTTCGTCTTGTCTTTCCAGAGAGTCCAAGATTGCAGAAATCCCAGTTGTAGAACTCGAGATATGAATTTATTTCCGAAACTGCACGTTCCAGAAATTTCTGCAAGTGCTCTTCGCATCCATGGCTTTGATCTCCATCTCTTCTTGAATTTCTTGTGGGATCGAATCTTGGACTTGATTTTGAAAGTGAGCTTGCCATGTCCAAGCTTGTATTTATCACCATGCTCCTCATTGATGCCTCCAATGTAGCCTATGCATGCACCATTCTCCAAGTTTCCAAGCTTGCCTAGGCGATTTGCATCATTAGGTAAGTGCAATTGTAGATTGATCATAGCTGGATTAATATCAAACAACTCTAATCCTAAAATTCTCCATGTTGCATGTTGTGAAGACCCAAATCTGGCATCTTGAAATTTTTTTATTTCATCTATTAAAGCATTCCTATCGTTATATGGAGTATACACTGTTGCTTTATCATGTCCTTTTATATATGTATTTGTAAAGATATTTGACAGAACATATATTCGAATATATCTCCATATTAATATAACAATTATATCTGGTCAATAAATATGGGCTATAAGGAACAACCCATTGGTTATCAAGTATTTTCCCTTCTTGGTTATGCAATTATCCTTCTTCCTTTTGTATACTGGATAACCATCTTTTCCTTTAATTGTTGACTAAGAAAATGCTCTAGGATAATGAAATCAACATTTTCTATATATTTAATTAAGTTATATATTTTCAATGTAAATATTTATTCCTTATTCAACAATATTTTTAATTTTGTTTCTATATTTATTCAAGAATTTTATTCAGTTGTCCTATTTGAAAATTAAAATTTTCCACAGGCAAGATCTACACCCTTAAAACTCAATCCTACCAAACAAGGTAAGAAAATTTTTATTCTATATCTAACATTATTTTTAATTTTGTTCCATATTTTTCTATATATATATTTTTTTTTTATACCAACGATGATAAAAATCAAAAAGAGAGGTGCAACACTAGGACTTCTCAGGAGGTCACCCATCCTGGTACTACTCTCGCCCAAGCACGTTTAACTTCGGAGTTCTGATGGGATCCGGTGCATTAGTGCTGGTATGATCGCACCCAATATATTTTTCTATATATTTAATTCAGTTATGTATTTTCCATATTCAACATTATTTTTTCAATTTAGTTCCATATTTTTTTAATCACATCAGATCTAACTATAAAAGGAGGAGAGCACGTACAAAACTTATCCCATATCCTTTTTTAGCAGTACCCCATATATCAATGGAAGAAAACAGTTGCACTCACGAATTTTCTATTCCTAAATAGATAGAAAGCAAAGACAATCACCAATCTCAAGTAAAAATCCCGAGGTAAACATTTCCAATTCTAATATATGCATGACTTTGTTTTATATAGATATTTACCTATAGGATTAATGAGAAGAAGTATGATTTTTGAAGATCAAGCTAGATGCCTTTTTTAGCATGACAGTAAAGACGAGTTTCCATCTACTTCTACAATATCCCTATTCGTGGAGGCAATGACAAATGATTATTAAATGGTATGGATAGCTCCATCATCTTTGAAGGCTTGGCTCGAACAATGACTTTAGGATCCGTTAGGTTTTAATTTTTATACCCATTTAATTAGTATGGATGATTGTTAATTGGCCTTACCACTACATATGGCTTAAAAGGAATAAAGTGGTATTCAACAATGAAACAACTACCTTAAGGTAGAAGAGAGGCATTAAAAAGTTTGAGTGGAAGTTTTCTTTTCCTCATTTTTTTGTATTGTAGTATCGTATGTCAAATGTATTATGAGTCATAATTGTCATATTGTCTGACAATTTCTTTCTTGACTTTTTGATCAACAAAATTTGGAATGGAATGAAAGATGTAGTTTTATTCAGTTTAATGTTTAGAAGAAATAGAGTGGTTCGTTCAAATTGTAGTAATAAGTTCCACACAAGTTAACAATTGGAGGAATAGGACCAGATTGACAGGATATGTCTTGTACTTAGAGTGCTCCGCTACTGGGGACTTGAGAATATTAATATAAAAAAGGATGCATATTTCCTACGAAAATTATAAATTTCAGTTACCTTATTTATTTATTTTAAAATAACATGGGACTGTGCTGACTTAGGGTATACGAGGTGCACAAGAAGAAAAATTATTCTTATTAGTTTTTTTTTTTAATTTCAGTGAATTTCCTGGCTTGTTTAGTCAGAACACAAAAATTTGAAATATAGAATATCAAAGTACGATATTGTCATATATTTAATTCTTCAACTCATTATACAAAATCCAAAACAAGTCTATCAAGCTATATATCACCTTGTTTTGGCAATATTCCAATTAATATAAAATCATACCAGTACTGGACCGTATGCTACCCAGAAATGGAATCTGAATCCGATAATAATGGATTGGAATGTAATTGTCATCAAGCCAGAACCAAGAAGCATACCTTAAAGTATCGGGAACGCAACTGAAAAGAATGACTTGTCACCTTCTTGTGTAGCTTGGTTCTTTGTATAGGATAGGCTAGGGTTCATTGCCTATCCTATTCCCTCGAGCAACAAAAAGCTTGCTTCACCAATTTGTAGCTTGGCATTTGTTCTTTTTTTCTCAGTTGGATTCCTTTAGAGGATTACTCTCTGATCATATCCAAAGGGGAAACTCTGCAAAATTGGCCTTGCAAGTCAAATGGTTGGAGGACCCTAGCTAGCTAGGAAGTTGAAAAATTAAATCAAAAGCACAGGAAAGCAACAGACATTCATTAGAAGAAAACAGGGCAATTTGAGAATTGAGTTGGCACCTTCTTGTTTTGGCATTTTAGGTTATTTTAAATACAAGCCATTAGATATAAAGGGAGGGCAGAGAATAAATTTCTCGGTATCGCGAATAGTTTTTTTGGAACAAGTACAGTAAATTGTAAAAAAACATCGTCCGCGGCTATATAAATAGAGTGTGATTGAAGAGGAGCAAAGCAGGAAGATTTAAGTATACTTCAAAAGAATAAGAAAGGAAGAATGGCAAGTAGCAAGAAGCAGGTTAGTTTGGTGGTGGTGATGGTGGTGCTTGTGGTTGCAGCCAACTCTGCTCACTATGCTGTTGGCATACCTGAGATTAATAATAATCCAACAGCTGCGTCTGATGGAGGTGATGATCATGTTAAAGATATTTTGAAGATTACTAGTCAATATCCCTTCTCTGATATCTTGCTCCAATTAGGTGGACTTCCGCAACAGAGTCTTACTTGCAGGCCCTCTACCAAGGTTTGTACAACTTCTACGGATTGCTGCAGTGGTGTTTGCTTTCTACGTCTGAGGGGGTACGGGAGGTGCAAATGAAATGTGGTAGTACGTACTGGAAATTAATTGCTGCCTCCTCAGGGAAGTGCTATGTATATCTATATATATTATATAGCCTATATATGTGAGTGTGCGCGTATAGCCAGTGTGCTTGTAATAATCCAAATAAACTAAGGTTCAGCTGTTAAGCGATCCGGGTACGGACGTATGCTTCTATACATGCTGTGATGTAATTTGAATAAATAAAATTGTATTGTCCTTGATACTTTTTTTTTTTTCTAATTAAGAAATCAGACAATTAAGACAAGGTTGAAAGGTATTCGGGCCCTGGGTGAATGAAATGGAATATTTCATCTTTTGAGGATATTACGAAGCACAATCTGGTATATATTCATTAGAGCACATAATTAACTAGTCTCTAAAATTTATAGTTTATTTGAGGTAGAAAACAAGTAAAGCAAGGAAAACCTTATAAAAATTATGGGCCTCATGATATATATATTTAAATTAAGGTGTTCGGCTAGCTTTCAAAGCGTAAGGAAAAGTATCCACAAATTTTCTCTTTCTCCTTTGTGTAAAAATCTACTAGTGGCGGAATGTCTTCTTGAGGAAAATGTCCAATGTATTTTTTATTTTTGGTACTAAACATGTCAAATGTATTGGAAAAGAGCTTGGAGAAGATCTCTGTGTCAATGGGAACTTTTTTTTTTTTGATAAGAACGAGATTTCATTAATAAATAACATAGCACTTACGGAGACCGTCATCAAAGTGTCAATGGCAACTTAATGATGTCAATTGTTTGCAAGCAGTTATTTCAAGTGTGTAGCTGGAGAATTTTGATTCTGACAAAAGGGTTTGGATGAATGACAAGAAGGCATATATATTTTGGTAGGATCTCTATTTACAATAGGCTGGGTTTTGGTCGCAAAAAAACCACTTCCGTTGTTAGCTCACTCCTTTCAAAGTGAAGTGCTGGTTGTGGCATTACCACAAGAGAGGAGCTGCGCAACAGAGGCATCATCATCACCCTGGCAGATTCCTTATGTCCAATGTGTCTTACACAATTACAGGGGATTATCTTCACCTCTTCTGTTCGTGTACAGAAATTGTATCTTTGAATTAATGGATGGAAAGTCAAGAACTGCTTTAGCAATTATGCCATGGCAGTAAAATTGGAGTTTCATGAAGTATGAATGCATGAATGATGAAAAATGGCCCGAATGGCCAGAAGCCTGTAAAAGCCAAACGCCAACGAAGTTTGACCAATGATATTTTGGCCTTTCTACAATTTACCTTGAAAAGATATTTGTACATAACAATTCTACTCGTCGATACGAGCTCGCCCATATTTTAATAAAAATTTTCGGGTTCAGAAGATCCCAAAATACTTTTTTGAAAAAAGCAGGAAAAATTTGGCCTGAGGCCGGACCTGCCACGCATGTGACCGGCCAACCACAGGCAAAATTCCTCCACCTTCTTTGTTTTCTTTGAAGAAAGAGCATCCAAACTCCAATTTGAGCTCCGTTTTTTTTCCTACATTTATCTTTTTCAACGCATGGTACATCTTGGGAAATATTTTCAGAGCACCCTAAGGGTCCTGTTTAAATTTTTCAAAATATGCCCGCGAATCGGGGGTATTTTCGGGATTGTTGTTGAGAACATTTTCCACATCCGTTTTTCGAATTGCTTTTTGTAATAGAAGCATAGAAGGCGTGAAATTAAAAAAAAAAAAACTGACATGTCATTGATTTTTGGGATAAAATGGTCAAAATAACCCAATTAGTCCAATCGGGTTTAGTTAAGGGATGAAATGTAATCAAATTGAAACATCAATATGAATTGCGATAATCAAAAGCAACATAAGTACCAAAAAAAAGGCATTAGTCCTACAATTTAGAAAAAATTTGGTTTTTATGCATAAAAATTTATTCTAAGTAAAGATGGGTAGATTTGACAAAAGAGTATATAAAAATGTTCATACCCAAATGGATTTGCAAAATGTATTGTTGAAAATTATTTTTGAAATCAATCGTTGAAAGAAACTAATCAGAGAGAGATAGATACACAAACCACATCGAGACAGAATGCCTGCTCCATCGTTTGTCTTCTTCGTTGAGGGTGCTAACTTAGGAAGGAGGAATCGGTTAGCCTATAGCCTGATAAATAAGCAACCAGAGGAACTACCGAAAGAGCTCAGGAGGATGCCTCGTCTGGTCTTCGTCGACGAACTCTACCCGTCCAGGTTCTTTGTCACACCGGTGGAAGAGACGATCTTCCTAGAGGACCAAAGCACCCTGTGAACTTCCTTCTACGGCTCAGCCAATTCCATCATGTTTTTCATCTCTGACAGACTTCAGGAGTTCCGGCTGGAGCCTACTTGCCAAATTTTGAATGAAGGTAGCTATTACCAGATTTAGATGACTGCTTAGAGCGTTCAACGAGTGACGGGGTTACCACCCACTTGGCCAAAGGTTCGTCTACTAGTTTGGAACTGCAGAGGAATCACTAGGCGCTCCCATGAGTTTATACGTACCTTGAGAGATCTGAAGAACCAGTACAAGCCCAACATGGTTCTGCTATAGCAGCCTGAGGATAATCATGGTGTCATCCTACTTCGTTTTCCTCTAGCAAACTGGTTCGAACTCCATGGCCAAAATAACTCGGGCGGAATGTGGTTCTCTTGGAATGATAGTACCAGGGCCAATATTACTATTGACCCTAACAGTTTCAGAGTCAATGCTGTACCCAACCGTTAAGACAAATAATAGTAATTAAAGTATTTATGCTTAAGCATGTATATGAGATAAATCACTCCTTTGTGCTTTCGGGTTGTAATATTTTTGGTATGAATCTGCTACCCAAATTTTCTAACTTCATGAAAAATTAACTTACTTCTAAGCTTTTTTAAGACAAATTTGGATGCTCAAGATATTTTCCAATGATGTTTTTCTATCATTATCCATGAATGATATGTATGAATGCAATGTGCATCAATTAATTAAATAAGCATCAAGAGCACTATTAAAAGAATACTGAAAGGATAGAGAGATTTCAACCAAAGGATGAGCATTTTCAACATTACCACTTATCCTTGCATTTCTTCAAGGATCAATCAGTATGGCCACCTTTGTTAAGACCTTGGATGCTTCTCCGGTTATGTGCTTGGAGCATCCGCTATCAAGGTACCAAAGTACACTTGATGCCTTCAAGCATACCTGCATAAGCAATTCAATGGGTTTTTGGTACCCAAATCTTCTTGGATCCTTGAGTGTTAGAGGCATAACAGTAATGAGCTTCTTCTTGTGCCCAATCCCTATGCCTAGTAAAACAAACAGGAGCAATATGTCCTATTCTATTACAATAGTGGCAAATTACATTTAGATTGTGCATTCTTCTAGGTTGGTAGTAGTTATTGTGTTGTCTATACTTGTGCACTTTACTAACTTTGTTTTCCTTAGGTTGAACCTTAGATTTCCTAGGTTTAGTCTCAACTTTCTTCTTTTTAGGTTCATTTTTGAAACCTAGTCCATGTTTAGTTGATTGTTGGTTACCTAAGATAGAGTTTAAGTTCTTTTGAGGGGTGTTAAATTTCTTTAATGTTGTTTCAAGTTTTTCAACTTGTTCCTTTAAAGATATACATGATGAACACTCCTTAGTTGGGCTTTCCGGTTTGTTAGCACTCCTCTTTCCGTAAAACTTATTCTCTTCTTTAAGGTTTTCATTTTCATTTGACAACTTTTCCACATCATTTTCTAGAGTTTTGACTTGTTTCTTTAAATCCTTATTAACCTTAAAAGCAGAAATATATTCACTATAAAGCTCATTAAATGCATTTTGGAATTCTTCAAAAGTAAAATACTCACTTGAGTGAGAAGCACTTACCTCTTCCGGTGCTTGCCCTTATGCCATGAGACATAGGTTGGCAGTATCTTCTTCATCACTATCGAATGATTCATCGCCGGAATCGCCTCCCCAAGAGATGTATGCCCTTTGCTTCTTGTAGGGCTTCTTTTCTTTTCCCTCCTTTGTCTTGGGGTACTTGGGCTTGATGTGCCCAACCTCTCCGCACCCAAAGCACTTTGGCAGACCGGACAGGTTGGGCACATCAAGAATAGTTGATGTGCCCAAGTCTTCTTGGGTTCCTGCAAAGAGGGTTTAAGAATAGTTGTTTCATAAGTTAGAAGGTTACCTCTAAGGCCGTCAATTGTTGTGTTCGATGTCCCGATGTTTTCGTAGATTGGGTGGGCTTTAGAACGCCATTCGGGAGTGAGGCTTCTAAGGACTTTTCTGACCAAGTCCACGTCGGAATAGATCTTCTTGAGAGCATGAAGGTTGTTTACGATTTTTGAAAACCGATCGAACCTCTCCTCAATCTTCTCATTCTCCTTCATTCGAAAGAGTTCGTATTCTGCGATGAGGGAGTCGACTTTGGCCTCTCGAACTTGATAGGTTCCTTCGTAGGTAATCTCCAGCTTATCCTACATTTCTTTGGCGGTTGTGCAGCAAGAAATCTTACGATAATCATCGGGGTTGACTGCACAGTAGAGCATATTGATTGCTTTGGCATTGTTTTCGACCTTCTTGATGTCTTCAGCACCATACTCCTCCTCCGTCTTTGTCACCGTAGTTTCACCGACTTTCTTGGTTGGAATTTGCTCTCCATTCTTTAGAATTAGCCATAGAGCAAAATTGTTGGCTTGGATGAAGATTCTCATCCTCTCCATCCAATAGGTGTAGTTGGTGCCATCAAAGAGCGGTGGACGAATGGTGGATTGTCCTTCGAAGATTCCTATATAATTACTTGAAGAAACCATGGAAAGTTCCTCCCAAACGGTTAAGTTTTTCAGAGAGTTAGGCTCCGCTACCGATTGTTAGAATAGGTGCCCTATGCTGGGGGGTAAATAACATTTTATGGACAAATCAAAAACTTGCAGGAAATAAATGCGGAATTGAAAGAGTGAAGGACACATCGAATTTTATACTGGTTCACACATACAACTTGTGTGGCTAATCCAGCCCTCTTAGAGACTCTCTCGAAGATTTCACTATCTATGTTAAGCTTCCGGGTGCTTAACAAACCGTTTACAGCTTGAGAGTTCAAGTCACATGAACCTCAACACTCCTGCTCGAAAATACCTCACTTTAAGACTTCTCACAAAGAAATAAAACCGTCTTACTATGAATCACAACAAGGGAACAAACCTCCCTTCAAGTGTATAACATCATTCACAATACTCAAAATAGAAACTCTCTCAAAGAGTGGATATTGAGCAACAATTTAAGCACTATAAGGCAACTCTCTCAATTCGTAAGAATATTAGCTCATAAAAACTTGTATGAATGTGTATCAATGAATGAATGATGTATGGAGAGTTGATTCATCATAAACAGAGGTGTAACATCTCTATCTATATATGTCTAAAAACATGTATGACCGTTAGGGAATCAATCCAAAACACCTTTAGACAAAATAGCATGGGAAGTTAAAAAAAGGTTTCTGACCATAACGACTGAACATCGATGTTTAGAATCAAAACATCGATGTTCTGCCAGTAAATATGAATTATTGGACTAACGGTCACTAGAACATCGATGTTTACCAAGGGAACATCGATGTTCTGCCAGTAAATATGAATTATTGGACTAACGGTCACTAGAACATCGATGTTTACCAAGGGAACATCGATGTTTTGCCAATAAATATGAATTATTGAGTCTAACGGTCACTAAAACATTAATGTTTGCCAAGGGAACATCGATATTTTGGAGCACTGCCTAAACAAATTTAAAACAATGAACAGTAGAAGATCGATGTTTAAACTGTGAACATCGATGTTTGAACAGTAGAACATCAATGTTTGAAAAGTGTACATCGATGTTTGAACAGTGTTTCTGCAAAACATCTTGAAATGCAATCGTCAAGAGAACATCGATGTTTAGGAAGCCAACATCGATGTTTTGAGTTGCTGCCGCTTTTAATAAACCTTTTGGAAGGCAGGAACATCGATGTTTAGAAACACAACATCGATGTTTAGTGCTCAAAACCAATTTTATGATTGATAAAAAGAATGCTATGCACGAGAAAAATTGATTATGTTTGAGCTAACATCTTAGAAGAATTTGAGTATTAACTGTAAATATCCGGTTCATGCAATTGACAATCAAAAGCACAAATACAACATGTATGCGCAGCGGAAATACCGGATACACATGAAGGATCCATGTGAAGGGAGCTAAACCGAATAACAATTTTTACATACCTTGTTCGGTTGAGGTCCTTCACCCAACTGTAGAACCGAATCAGCTAGAGCCAAACAAAGGCCTCGCCCCTCTACGGTATCCATACAAACCGCTGTAACCGGAAGATGATCGTCTCACGATCCTCAACCCGAGCCCTCCCTAACTGGTGTGCTAGCAACAGAAAAACGAGAGTTGTGTGTGGTGTTTAGACTCTTCTTTCGCAAAGAAGATATGTGTGTTTTGCTCTCAATTTTTCAGACCTCTCAAGAACACTTCTCAAGCTCTGAAAAACTCTCTCAAGTGAGGAAGATGATAAGCCATCATGATCAGATCACTCAACCCCATCAAATGACACAAAGTGGTGGTTTTATGGCCAACATGGTGGTCCATTAAGCAATATGATTATGTCTCCACATAATCATGTTACCCACTAATGCATAAAACACACCAACTCATCACAGCACTAGTTTGGCTTAATTATGCTGACAATAATTGAACCAAACCAGCCCAAAATGACCCTGGTCCAACCACGGTCCAACCACACCTTGGTTCAACCATGGTCCAACCACGGTTCAACCAACTGCTCGAATCAACGGCTGTATGTGTGTGACCCTGTAGACACTTGTACGTTCGGCAATAATCGTAAAATCTCATTTTATAATTATAAGCAAAGAGCGGCGTCTAGCAACACATCATTGCCACCCGAGCGACAAGATCAATACTGATTCCACGTGCCTCGGAACATGTCATCGTCCCCTCGTCCCATTATCAAGATTAAACATGAGACATGGAATATATGAATCTCGTATATGTTTAATCTCGGTTTCATGATCCTCGAGTTAACCTATAAAACGGATACCAGTGGTATCATATATCATTATCCGAGCATGGCCATGCATTTACGGTTCAACTCTATCAAGAAACACTCTGATAATATACCCGTTATATGGGTTGGACGAATCCCCTCTGGATCACACAAAACCCACTACACACTCATCATACACCCAATGATTACCCTTACGTCTATCCAGTTACGGATGACCAGGAATAATATCAAAGCATATGACTCACATGTTGGGAACCTTGATGATCACAGGTCTAAGGACAATACATTATAAGAACCGCTATCGACAAAACATATAACATTCCATGTAGCGTTCTTATGTGGGTCGGTCTAGTCCACAAGTTCTCTAACTTGTACCCGTATGTAGAATTCAAGTTCTCAACATACGCTAGTCTTAGTTTATAGGGTTATAAGTATGTGCAAGCGTTTATCTCATAAACGATACTTATTGGAATAACCTTAATGCGTATACATGACTACAAATAATCATCCATGATTGGCTTTTGGGCATATTACACTAACAATCTCCCACTTGCACTAAAGCCAATCATCCATATTTCTCATATATGTGCATCTAGCATGACCATCATGCTTCCGCTGCGTGAGAAAATTAGACAATAGATCTCCTACTTTGTTCCCAAAAAGAACTATACACAGCCTCAGTTGTAGAGTCGGCTACTGTCTCTTGCCTGGAACTCTTCCAGCACACATTACCACTTCCAAGACAAAACACCTATCCTAACTGCGATCTAAAATCACCCCTATCGGTTTGGAAGCTAGCATCTGTGTAACCCTTTACACAAGCTCATCAACGCTTCCGTAAACCAGGAATGCATCCTTAGTGCTTCTCAAGTACTTAGGATATTCTTAACTGATGTCCAATGACTCTCACCGGGATCAGACTGGTATCTGCTTGTGACACAAAAAAGCATAAGCGACATCCGGCCGAGTACATAACATGGCATACATGATAGATCCTATTGACGATGCAAAAGGAATCTTACTCATCCGCTCTCTCTCCTTAAATGTACTAGGACATTGATACTTTGAGAGAGATATGCTATGTGACAAGGGCAAGAATCCTTTCTTGGAATCTTGCATGCTAAACCTCTTTAGCACCTTGTCAATATACGTACTCTGACATAGCCCGAGAAGCCTTTTCGATCTATCTCTATAGATCTTTATACCTAACACATAGGCAGCTTTTCCTACGTCCTTCATCGAGAAATTCTTTCCTAACCAAGTCTTTACGGACTGTAGTGTCGGAATATCATTCCCAATGAGTAGGATGTCGTCAACATTCAACAACAAGAAAACAATGGTGCTCCCACTAACCTTCTTGTAAACACATGGTTCATCTTCGTTCTTGATGAAACCAAACTCTTTGATTACATCATTAAAACGAAGATTCCAACTTCTAGAAGCTTGCTTCAATCCATAAATGGATCTCTGCAACTTGCATACCATATTGGCATTCTCTGGATTGACAAAACCTTCTAAAAGATTCCCGTTAGGAAGGCGGTTTTGACATCAATTTGCCATATCTCATAATCACAGTATGCCGCTATAGCCAATAGAATCCGGATGGATTTAACCATGGCAACCGGTGAGAAAGTTTCATCATAGCCAATACCACGAACTTGCTTGAAACCTTTCGCAACCAATCGCCCTTTATAGGTAATCACATTATGAAACGCCCGTGTCCCAATTTATTAATATAAGTTATAAATTAATTGTAGATCGACTAAATTGCCCTTATCATACCCGGGACACCCGTATCCCAAATTATCTAATTAAATTATGCATAGCATGTGAAGTGACCAAAATGCCCTTCTACCCGGGATACAATATCAACATCATAATCAATAATATTATTATACAACAAATTACACAACGACAAGTATGCAGCGGAAGACTATACATAAGATAACATGTATGCAGTGAAACTCTATGGATCCGACCCGAAGAGAGGAAAGCACCGCCACCTGCTGATATGCTCTTCTGATCAACGATCAGCTAGCCTGTAAAAAATTGTGAGGGGGTGAGACCAACCACTGTCTCACCGCAGATAAATAAACCAATAATATACAAAACAAATCAACTACAAATACACCGGCAATCAAACAGCAACTACCTCAATACACAAGCAAGACAACATCAGACCACATACCATCACTTGGCATCACTTATATTATTATCTTTGTTGTTAAGTTTAAATATTTTATTAGGGCCCTCTACTGTGTGCGTCGAGCTCGGTCCCGTCTGATCAGACAACCAGGCATAAGCCCAAATAAACCAGGCACGAAGCCCAAACATATCCATAGAGAGAGAGAGAGAGAGAGAGA
>JAKUCV010007689.1:7174-64060 GCA_028386065.3 Turnera subulata
CATTTAATAAGGAATTCTATTAAATGTGCTCCTACTACATAAATCAAGACAATTATATAAGTAGGCCAAGATCCATATTTCACTACAACATAAGTCAGCTTTGGCTGATAAACTTATATCATAGCTATTTAGGTAGACAACTCTTGTCAATTACATCTCTATGCAACTCTTGGATAGTTGAGTGAACAACACCTTGTCCATGTCTATCTTATAGACTTGCTCAACCCTTGGCCCTAGGTCCTTAATCCTATTAAGATAACCTAGTTAAGTCCAAACCCACAACAAGCAGTCGAGATATTACAATTATCCACTCGCACCTTCTTAGGATAAACAATGGCACCTTGCTTTGGCAGAGAACTACCAATTGTTGATCTTAAGCTTGATGAGTGCTTATCATGGAAAGTAACTAAGAACTTAATATTTCACCAATATATTATTCCATACATTATATGCAAGTTCTTGATGAATCATACATTGGTGTTTGTAAATTTGGAAAACCAAAATTACATGTGAACATCGATGTTCAACTTGTAACATCGATGTTGTGAGAATCTGATTCTCTCCAACTACTTGGCAGTAGCTCAATAACATCGATGTTTAACTCTTAAACATCGATATTGTTGAGATTCTTGAACTCCAAACTTTTTGGCAGTAGCTCAATAACATCGATGTTGCACTTTCAAACATCGATGTTGTTGAGATTCTGAAAGTTCAAGATTTTGGCAGTACTCAGTATGTCGGCCATATCTAGAGCTGTAGAGCTCAGATTTATGAAAACTTGGTGTCCCTGGAAAGCTAAGAAGTAGGGCTACAACTTTTCTGTTCAAGCCAGACACCAATGCGGCCTCCTTCTACCCCAAATTCGCTGTTGAAGTCACTGGTCTCCCCAACATTGATGTTGAACCCTTCAACATCGATGTTTGAAGTTTGCGAATCCACAAAACATCGATGTTGACATTCAAACATCGATGTTGGAGGTTTCCGAACCCTCAAAACATCGATGTTGAACATAAAACATCGATGTTTGAGTACTTGAACTCCAAACCATTTGGCAGTTGCTCAAAAACATCGATGTTGAACACTTAAACATCGATGTTTTGAGTACTTGGAAGTTCAATATCTTGGCAGTAGCATTATAACATCGATGTTTAACATTTAAACATCGATTTTTGGGTACTGTAAGTTTCCCTAGAGCTATTATGACATTCATAATATGCACAACAAGCAGAATATGTAGCGGAAGCAAAGGGAAACTAACCAAGAACCAAGTGAAGCATGCATAAACCGTATAATAAGATTTTTCGTACCTGGAAGATTAGGATCTTTCACCTATTAGCTAGAACGAATAAGTAAGAGCAAGACAACGGCCTGGCTTCTCTATGGTATCCACACGAATTGTGATCAAGGTGGAGTCGTCTCACGATCCAACTTTCGAGCACTCCCGGACTGGGTGCTAGCAGCAGAAAACGGGAGCTTGTACGGCTGTGGTGTTTGTGTTCTTCTTTCTTTCACAAAGAAGAAGAAGAGTGATGTGTTTGTGCTGAAGCTCTCAAAGACTCTCAAGACCCTCTCAAGCTCAGATTTTTCAGACACCAAAAAACGTTGATGGAAAGCCCCTTGCATAATCAGATTATGCCTTTGCTTTCCAACTCACTAAAGTGGAACACAAGGTGGCCAACACCTTTGGCCAACTAGATTAGGAATCTTATGATAATGTCCACCACTTTAGCAACAATGTAATACACATCACATGGCACGTAGTGTGGCTCAATTATTCTGACAATAAGTGAACCAACCAGCCCAAAACGACCTGGTCCAACCACAGTCCAACCACACCCGGTCCAACCATGGTCCAACCACGGTTCAACCACCTGCTCGAATCAACGGTTCTATGTGTGTGACCCTGTAGGTACTTGTAACGTCCGACAATAATTGGAAAATTCTCATTTTACAATTATAAACAAAGAGCGGCGTCTAGCAACACATCATTGCTACCCGAACGACAAGATCAGTACTGATTCTCTATGCCTCGGAACATGTCATCGTCCCTTCGTCCCATTTTCAAGATCAAACACGAGACATGGAATATGTCAATCTCTTATATGTTTAATCTATGTTTCTTGATCCCCGAGTTAACTGTACAAAACGGATACCCGTGATATCACCATATCACCTAATCCGAGCATGGCCATACTTTTAACAGTTCAACTCATACCATCCGATAATATACCCGTTATATGGGTCGGACGAATCCCCTCTTGATCAATCAAAACCCACTACATAATCATCATATACCCAATGATTACCCTTATGTCCACCCAGTTACGGATGACTAGGAGTAATATCAAAGCACATGATTCATATGTTGGATACCTTGACGATCTCAGGTCGGAGGACAATACATCTATAAGAACCACTAATGACATACATATAACGTTCCACGTAGGGTTCTTATGTGGGTCGGTCCAGTCCACAAGTTCTCCAACTTGTACCCGTATGTAGAATTCATATCACATATGCAATTCTCAACATACGCTAGTCTTAATTTATTATTACAACCCATCCGTAATAATAATCGACTATGGACATTTAAGAATATGAAATATTCTAGGGTTATAAGTATGTGCAAGCGTTTATCTCATAAACGATACTTATTGGAATAACCTAAATGTGTATACGTGACTACAAATAATCATCCACGATTGGCTTTTGGGCATATTACACTAACAATCTCCCACTTGCACTAAAGCCAATCATCCATATATCTCATACACGTGGATCTAGCATGACCATCATGCTTCCGCTGCATGAGAGGCTCAGTCAAAAGATCTGATACATTGTTCTCAAACGGAACTTTGTACAGCCACAGTTGTAGAATCAGCAACTGTTTCTTGCCTAGAACTCTTCCAACAAACAGTGCCACATCCAAGACAAAACACGTAAACTGATTGCGATATAAAATCATCCCTTTTAGATTGGAAGCTAGCATCTTTATAACACTTTACAACAATCCCATCAACGCTTCCGTGAACCAGGAATGCATCCTTAGTACTTCTCAAGTACTTAAGGATATTTAACCGTTGTCCAGTGACTTTCACCGGGATCAGATTGGCATGTGCTTGTGACACTCAGAGCATAAGCGACATTCGGTCAAGTACATAACATGGGATACATGATAGATCCTTCTGCAAACGCATAAGGAATCTAACTCATCCTCTTTCTCCCCCTAGTCGTACCAGGACATTGACTCTTTGAGAGAGATATGCCATGTGACATGGGCAAGAAAACCTTCTAGGAATCTTGCATGCTAAACGCCTTTAGCACCCTGTCAACATATGTACTCCGACTTAGCCCGAGAAGCCTTTTGGATCTATCTCTATAGATCTTTGTGCTTAACACTTCGGCAGCTTCTCCTAAGTCTTTCATTGAGAAATCCTTTCCTAACCAAGTCTTTACAGACTTTAGTGTTGGAATATCATTCTCAATAAGTAGGATGTCGTCGACCTACAACAACAAGAAAACAATAGTGCTCCCACTAACCTTCTTGTAAACACATGAAACATCTTCACTTTTGATGAAACCAAACTCTTTGATTACATCATTAAAACGAAGATTCCAACTCCTGGAAGCTTGCTTTAGTCCATAAATGGACCTTTGCAACTTGCATACCATATCTCATAGTCATGGCATGCAGCTATAGCCAATAGAATCCGGATGGATTTAACTATGGCGACTGGTGAGAAAGTTTCATCATAGTCATTACCATGAACTTGCTTGAAACCTTTCGCAAGCAATTGCCCTTTAAAGTTAATCATATTACCATCCATGTCGGTCTTTCACAAAGACCCATTTGCACCCTATGGGTTTTACCCTTTCAGGTAGATCAAACAAGGTCCATACCTTGTTTTGATACATGGTTTCCATTTCCGAATTCATAGCTTCAAGCCACTTCTTGGAGTCAAGACCTGTAATAGTCAGCTGATAGGAAGTGGGCTCATCCTCACCTATGAGCATCACATCTCCAGTATAAGTTATGAGAAATCTATATCTCTCAGGCTCATACCGAATCCTATCTGACCTACGCGGTCCATGTGTTACAGGTACAGGATTCTCATCCACAACAACTTGCGGATCCTGTCCTTGTTCCATCTCAGCCTCTATATCTCTAACTTCTTCGAGTTCTATTTTCCTCCTACTGATTCTTCTAAAAATGAACACTATTTCTAGAGAAATAGCAGTCCGAGCCACAAACATTTTGCGCTCTATGGGATTATAGAAATAATACTCTTTAAGGTATCATTCAAAAGGCACATGTCGGTTATAGGGTCGAGTTTATCTGATGCTTCATGTCTCACGTAAGCCTCACAACCCTAAATCCTCATAAAAGACAAATTGGGATGCTTCCCAGTCCATATCTCATATGGTGTCTTTTCGACCGATTTAGATGGAACACGTTTAAGGTAAATGCAGCACTCAATAATGCATGTCCCTAAAAGGAAATAGAAGGTCAGCTTGACTCATCATAGAACGAACCATGTCTAACAAGGTTCTGTTCTTTCTTTCGGATTCTCCATACCATGGAGGCATACCCGGTGGAGTAAGTTGTGATACTATACCATAACTCTTTAGATAGTCAAGAAAATCTCGGTCTAAGTATTCACCACCTCGATCTTATCGAAGCATCTTAATACTTTTCCGAGTTGATTATGTATTTCATTCTTAAATTCTTTGAACTTTTCAAAGGATTCCGACTTGTGTCTCATTAAATACACACAGCCGTATCTACTGAAGTCATCGGTAGATGTAATGAAGTATTGAAAACCACCTCTAGCATGTGTAGACATTGGTCCGCATACATCAGTATATATAAGCCCTAATAAGTCCTAGGCTCTTCACCTTTACCCGTAAAGGAAGCCTTAGTCATTTTGCCTAACAAACATGACTCATATGTCTCATATGATTCAAAATCAAATGAGTCTAAAAATCCATCTTTATGGAGTTTAGGAATACGAGTCTCGTTTATATGGGCCAAACGACTATGCCAGAGATAGGTTTCACTAGAATCATTCATTCTAACCTTCTTCGTATTAATGTTATAGATAGGCGTTACTAGGTTTAGAACATACAAACCATCGTTTAAAATGCACCATCATAATCAATTTCATTGAAATAAATAGAACAACAATTGTTCTTTATTCTCAATAAAACTTTTCTTGTCCATACAAGACACAGAAATCAAATTCCTGCTTATGGTAGGTATATAATAGAAATTGTATAGTTCTAAAACAAAACCACTCGGTAAGGATAGATAGAAAGTCCCTACGGCTAATGTAGCAATTCTTGCTCCAATTCCGAGGCATAGGTCTATCTCATCCTTGGCCAATCTCCCACTCTTTCTCAGTTCCTTCACATTTCCTCAAATGTGAGAACCACATCCGGTATCTTATACCCACGATGCAAAGGTAGAGATATTAGCCTCTATAACAAAATACCTGAAGCGGAAGTCTCACTTCCCTTCTGCTTCTTTACCTCTTCAAGGTAAACAGGGCAGTTGCGTTTCTAATGGCCTGGTTTGTTGCAACGGAAACAATTTCCTTCTTTGCAACACCACCCATGGGTTTCAGCACATGAGAACAAGAAGATGCACATGCACCAAACCTTTTGGTACATTTCTTCTTCTTCTCAAACTTTGCTTTACCCTTTCCTTCTCCAAAGAAACCAAAACCCTCAGGGCTCTCAATGTATCTAAACATCTTGAGCACGTGAGGTCTAACGGGTGATAACTCAGCCACTTTGCATTGGAACAATGCCTTAGAGGTCTCGTACCTCCCATTCCTTGCTTGCTCTCCTCAGAGCATTTTCAGGTGTTCGATCATATCGAACGCCCACATGTTCTCATCTTGCTTCTGAAGCTCAGAATCTATGGCAATTAGCATAAGGCATGCAACATTCAATGCATCATCAACATTCTTCTCACAAGCATCTACTTCTGCCCCTAGAAGCTTTAGGCGCCAATTCATTAAGAACAGGCCCTTCAAGGACATACAAATTTTTTTTGTTTGAAGACTATCCTCAAAATATGATGCCACTCTAGGAAACTATTCCTATTCAGCTTGTCCTACTCAAGGACCAATCGCAATGATAAGTGCTAGTGTTTTGTGCCATGGTAATTCTACAACAATGATCAACTCACACAAATAATAGTCATGCATATAAATCATTTAATAAGGAATTCTATTAAATGTGCTCCTACTACATAAATCAAGACAATTATATAAGTAGGCCAAGATCCATATTTCACTACAACATAAGTCAGCTTTGGCTGATAAACTTATATCATAGCTATTTAGGTAGACAACTCTTGTCAATTACATCTCTATGCAACTCTTGGATAGTTGAGTGAACAACATCTTATATCTTATAGACATTTCTCAACCCTTGCCCCTAGGTCCTTAATCCTATTAAGATAACCTAGTTAAGTCCACACCCACAATAAGCAATCGAGATATTACAATTATCCACTCGCACCTTCTTAGGATAAACAATGGCACCTTGCTTTGGCAGAGAACTACCAATTGTTGATCTTAAGCTTGATGAGTGCTTATCATGGAAGACAACTAAGAACTTAATATTTTTCATCAAAATATAATTCCAACATATCAAATACATGTGAATATCGATGTCTAACTTGTACATCAATGTTTTTGAGAATCTGATTCTCCCAACTACTTGGCAGCACTTAGTATTTTGGCTATATCCAGAGCTGTAGAGCTTGGATTTGTACAAACTTGGTGTCCCTGGAAAGCTAAGAAGTAGAGCTACAACTTTCCTGTTCAGACCAGACACCAATTCGGCCTCCATCCACCCCGAATTCGCTGTTGAATTCACTGGTCTTCACAACATCGATGTTGAACCCTTCAACATCGATGTTTGAAGTTTGTGAACCCGAAAAACATCGATGTTGAACCCTCTATGGTATCCACACGAACCGTGATCGACTTGGAATCGTCACACGAATCAAGCGTACTAGTATTCCGCTTATGAATACTAGTACTTGTAGGTAAAATAGAGCAAATAGTATTCATAAGCGGAATAAATATTTGAATGAAGAAAATTGTATAATAAAAGATACATAGGCTATTTTTTTGAAATTTCAAAATCCTTATTCGCTAAAAACACAGTTGAAGAAATAGTAATAGTTTCTAAAATATAATAGTTTTGAGTAAAATGTTAGCTTCTCAAAAATTTTAGTCAAAATATTATAGTTGAAAAGGTTGAACAAAAGATAGTTATAAATATGGAAGTAATTTATATATGAAAATAAGGATTTAAAACATAATTTTAATAAGAAAATAGGAAGTATGCTAATATTATAATCTACCATAAAAGTCGATCCAAATTATCAATCTTAAATATTTAGATTTCGGCTTGGGTCTCGATCCTTGCAAACATAACCACTAAGTCCAAAGAATATTTAACAATTTAACGAATGAATTATAAAACTGACCAGCCTCTAGTTTCTGCCTAATAACTCCCAAACAATTCTGAATCCAAAAATATCATCTACATAAAACTTAAAGTAGAAATGCTAAGCTTTCCAATCAGGTGAGGCTATAGGTGTAATTAATTATGAATTTTATGTTACAACCCTTTTTTTTTTTCTGCACAACAGTGATTTTTAATAAATTCCATTTTTTTTCCACCTAATTTGTACAAAAAAAAAACAAAGAATAAACAAATCCAAAGGCTGCTAGAAACTAAAATTTGCAAAAGAAACTTATTATTCAAACCAAGCTGGATAAACAAAATCAACCCAATCAATCATGTTTAAAGAGTGTGAGATATAAAAATATGTGGTTCAAATCTCATACTTTCATCCAGTGTTTAGTAAATATGAAAGAGTAGAAGGATTTAAAATATAAATATGTAAAAGTTGAAGTAGTGTAAACTTATTCTTCTTTGTGGACGATTTAATGGACAAACACAGGTGGTGAGAGTAGAAAAAGTATTGCAGCGGGTGAGAAACTTGTTTAGACGAGGAACGGACATGGAGTGAAGCGCGGTGAAAGAAGTGTTGGGGTTACTAAGTGTTGGAGGAGACCACCTCAACAAAACCGTACCGGAAAGTTATACATACGGTACCATAGCAACCTCCATTTTGTAAATGGACAAACTTGAAGTGATTCTTGTAGACTTATTAAATGTAACTGATTCTTGTAGACTTATTAAATTTAACAGGACAATTTGAACCCAACAATGATTATAAACAAGTTAAGTCAATTTGTGCTATTGACAGGTTGAATTGACACAATACGATACCGTTATCAAACACACTGAATTCGAATTCAAGAATCAATACATGATGAACTCGACACAAACCTCACCATGAACACGAATTACTGGGTCTACTTTGGATTATGGTAAACCTGGTATAAAAAAGAGAGGCTCTCACTACTTCATTTTGCTTGTAATTTTGATATGGGTCAAAAAAATACTAAGCCCAACAATAAACCCATGTGGCCAACACAACAGGCCTACAATCCTTCTGGTCACATATACGGGCCAAGACAGATGAAAGAAGACCCAGACAAATCAACCCCACTTCTGTTCGCCGACTTACGGATCCTGTTCATAGCGGCTGCATAGTACCCTCCTGGAAATCAAGTCCCGATTCCTGACACAAAATCGAGAACTTGGGGAACAAGGACCTCAAAAGTCCTTGGAGCCCAAGGCTATCCCCAACTTTTCCAGCACGTTTTGGGGGCGGCAATGGCCTATAAAAGGGCGCCTCACCCTTGCATTTTTCTTCTTCCAAGCTATACTCAAGCTTGCCTAATCTTCCATTAGATTGTATTAAACTCACTCAAATTATACTCAAATTGTACCCAATTCAATCAATCAATAAAATTTCGATTTTCTTTACTACATCAAATTTATATAAAAAACACAACAACCAGCTTTGAATAATGAATGGGTGGAGTTAATAAATCAGCTACAGATTTCTAATTTTAACCTATAAAGTATATATTTCTAAATAATGATTATATATATTAGCGTTGCAATTACTTTTAGTTTTTAGTAATAATAGCGTGTCCTTTTTTTTTAAAATCATTGTTTTAAGTCGGTTAGATAGTACAGGGCAGAAAGGATAGCTTTTTTCTTTGTTTCGTTTAAAATTACAAATCCTTGGTCGGGGAGGGAATGATATTTAGTACGGGAATCCTGAGGACAAAAGGATTCACGAAACCTTATAAATAGAGGCGCCCTCTACCCTCCCCTGATTCCCATATTAATCATTATAACTCCATTGTTTTGGCAAGAGGCAGAGCTTACAATTAAACTAGTTAATTAGATTGTTCTTTAAGATAATCAAGAAACTCGATCGACCAACCGATATGGAGAGAAGGGCGGTGAAAGAAGTGTTGGGGTTACTGAAAAAGGCAGAGAAAGCTGTGGCCGGAAAAACAATAACAGCAGAAAAAGAGAGTCGCTGCGTTGATGCGTTGTCTCAGCTGAAGTATATTCCTCTCACGGTGGAAACTTTAGTCTCTTCCAACGCCGGGAAGCTTCTTAGGCCCTGGAGGAATCATCCCCACAAGAAAATCCGGGACTTAGCTTCTAGTGTTTATGAATCTTGGGCAAAATTAGTTGCCGAGGCGAAGAAGAACCAATCACTTGGAGAAGCCAAGAAAACGCAAACCTCTGCACTAAAGTCCCAAGAAGCAAAGCGTGAGCTGATACGTGGAAAGCTGCACCAAGGTTTATGTATGGTTTTGGAGGAGACGGAGGAAGGAGATATCACGAGGGAACTAGTGGAAGCAAGCGACCCGGCTGGCGTTGCTCTTCGTGTGGAGGAGGCGCTGTTCAACAACTGGGGCCCAGGGCGGCTGGATAATCATTGGAAGTATCGATCTCTTTGCTTCAACATCAATGATCCTGGGAACCCAGATTTCAGGAGGAAAGTTCTTGTGGGGCAAGTGGAGCCCGAGAGGATTGTGGGTTTGATGGGCAGGACAAGATTAGAGCTGGCGAGGACAAGAGCAGAGATGGCGAGTAACGAGCTGCAAGCTGAGTATGAGAGGTTTGAAGAAATCTCAGACAGGCGGCGCTTGATTGCAAATACCCAGGAGGCCACAACCGACCAGTTCAAGTGTGGAAAGTGCGGGAAACGAGAGACCACTTACTACCAGCTCCAAACTAGGTCTGCTGATGAGCCCATGACCCAGTACATCACATGTGTCTCCTGCCAAAATCGCTGGAAGTCTTAGGCGCGCAATTGCTACCAGCGATCCTGGTTAATCAATTAGGATATACAAATAATTATCCTGCTTCCGCAAGTTAATTTTTTCTTCAAGATACGCCCATCAATCCCCGGAGGAAATTGGTTAATCTGAAGATTTTGCTGCGTTTGGTTTCAATGGATTTTGGATGTTTAAATTGTGACCACAGACTAGCTACTTCTAATGTTTAATATTCAGTACTTAGGCATTGATTCTCGATACGTGCAAAGTAATTTTGTTCCACCTCTTCTTGGTGATGGTACGTCGATGCTAAATATACATATTTTTATTTGGTTTTCGGACTCCCGGTTTCTACGAACTAGTTGTCAACAATTTATCCTCTGCCCTTTACATCTTCCATTCAGTTTATTAGCATACTAAAAAATCTAATTAAAAGACATCTTTATATATATATATATATATATATATATATATATATATATATATATATATATATATATATATATATATATATATATATATATATATATATATATATATATAGGTGAATTTTTCTTTTCTCCACAATTTTACGGGCAAACAACAGGAAATTAAAGGTTTGGTTTTGGTTGGGAACCTCTTTTACCTTTTAATGAATTGGTGATTGAGACTGTATATTTGAAAGGTTTAATGAAAAATCATGTCGCTCTTCTTTTTGATTGATGAAATGTCGGGGAAGTCGGTATGTTGTTATTTGTTTCCCATTGTGAGAATCCGTCCAAAAACGTGATTTTCAGGACATCTCACATTTAGGAATCGTCATCCAAATTGTGTTTAATGTAGGAAATACCGGTATTTAAAGGAATTAAGGGACAAATCATGTAAAAATTAGAAAACCATGAACTACAATAACTTTTGCCAAAAAGAATAATCATAAAGAAAAATTTCACACACCCGGTAACATATGTATTTGTTATTTATTATCAAGAAGAACTGTGGAGAATAAGAATCAAGTAGTCAACTAAAACTACGAACAAGAACAATGACTACGAAAAAAAATAATATCGAAAAAAAATTATCATAGGAATTCATACTGATGTGTTTATAGTTTATTGTGAACAAGAAGTATATATGAAGAAGATCAATTGAAGTACAAATAATTAATGTAAACTACAAAAAAAATATAAACTACAAAAAAGAACAATGACCATGAGAAGGAAAAATAATAAAAAATAATAATACAATTAAATAATCCCCCTCATTAATAATATAATTTAATAATTTAAATTGTGTAATTTAGAATATCAAAGGATTAACAAGTATTATTTAGCCTATGGATATTGGTAGGTGTGTCTTTGAACGACCAAAATTTTTTAATTTTTTTTAATTTTTAATTTTTAATTTTATATGCTTTTTTCTTTTTATTTTACAAGCTACAATTGGGACTCGACGTGAGACCTTCAAGCCCCGAAGAGGGTTAACAGGTCAAAATTAGAATGAAAATATTAGTAAGAGAGTGAACTTTCACCAATAATTTCTTTATTATTTTCAAAGTGCTACATGCTTTCTTCCGGAATGTGGGGATGAGATACAAGTTTAACGCTTTATATTTACCAGAGTAGTGCTATCCGATGCATCAAGGAAGAGGATGCCGCAAAACTGGAATCAAGCATAGTGCGGTTTTTCTTACAACACTAGCTCCAAATTCTTCTTGCATATCCACATTTTCTGGCTTCATTCCCATTGGGAGCTTCCAATCAAAATGGTAAAGCAAATTTGCCAGTGGCAGCTCAACGTTGGCTATCCCAAATAAAATGCCTGGACACATCCTCCTACCAGCACCAAATGGCAAAAGCTCAAAATTGGACCCTTTATAGTCAATTCCATTATCAAGGAATCTCTCAGGGAAGAACTTCTCTGGTTCGGTCCAATAACTGGGATCCCTTCCAATCGCCCATGCATTAACAATTACTCTGGTCTTCCTTGGTATTAGATATCCATTAATTTCACAATCCTCTAAGTTCTCTCGAGGAAGAAGTAATGGAGCTGGTGGATGCAATCTTAGAGTTTCTTTAACAATCAATTTTAGATAATGTAATTCACCAACACCGGATTCATCAACCCTTCCCTTTGCTCCAAAAACTTCCCTTACCTCTTCTTGTGCCTTTCTCAACACACTGGGGTGCTTCATCAACTCTGAGAATGCCCACTCCACAACTGTAGATGAAGTGTCACTCCCAGCCATGAATACATCCTGAAACAGAAAATTGGCCTTCTGTCACTAAACCGTTAGGGATCGGGTTGTTAGTGTAATGTGTAACAGAGCAACCAAAAAAAAATTCCTGGCTATATATCCAGTGTTTTTCAGTAGCTGGGCTCTTATTTCCCAACAACAGCGAATCATATTGCAGGTATACTTAGAATTCTAAGGCTATCCAATTATCTTTTCTCGCTGGAGAAATGAAGCGCAATTAATATCTTCGTGAAGTAAAACGCGGTAAACTTGTAAAATGCAACTCTAGGATATTCTATTAAAGCATTTCAGGAGGAAAAACAAAAAAAAGGAACTGTGGTTTATAGCTTAAAAGCAAATAAATGCATTAGCTATATATATCACTTACCAAAAGTACTGCTTTTATATTGTCTATCGTCAATGGCTGCTCAAGCATGGCACTATTTCTTAGGTCAAGAAGAACATCAACAAGATAATCATCAACTTTATCCTGCTCTGTAGTGTCTGGCTTTTGTTTCCAATCTTTGTGTTCGTCGATTATACTGTTAAGTATGGCATCTGCCTGCTTATGCAGTTTTTCTATGCGAGATCTTACTCCACTGACCCGGTGAAGAAAGCTAAGGGAAGGGAATATGTCAGCGATATTAAAACCTGATGCCACCTTGAGGAATCCTTGGACAAATTCAATGAATTCGTCTTGCTCTTCGCTTATCTTTCCAAAGGCTATCCTTGAAATGATTTTGTACGTCAAAGAAAAGACCATCCTGCTCAGGTTGACTGGCGATGAGTAATCTTCTGCCTTAGTTGAAATGAACCTAACAAGCTCCCATACCTCTTCTTCGCGGATTGACCTGAAAGAATCAACACGTTTCGCACTCAACAGTTGTAATACACAGATCTTTTTCAACTGTCTCCAGTAGTCTCCGTATGGGGAGGATGCAATGTCTGTGCTGTTGTAAAAGATAACATCTGCAGCAAGAAGATGGGGTCTTTGTGCGAATTTGACATCCTGAGTTTTCATGACTTCCTTTGCAACTTCTGCCGAAGAAATGATGATGGTATCAAGCTCCCCAAGTTGAAGATGCATAATAGATCCGAATTTCTGTGCCAAGTCGCATAGTCGACGATGGGGTAGAGAGCCCAACAATTGGTGCAAGTTCCCTATCAATGGTAGCTTGCTTGGACCTGGTGGTAGATTTTTTGGACTAGGGTCTCTGTTCTTTGATTTCTTCAGTAATGGTAGTAGTAGCATGAACATGAAGATAAGAAAAGGGAAAAGCACTAGGAAGAGAAGGGATTGGAGCTCCATTTTCTGGGTTTCATCGATGAAATGGCATCATGCATATCTTTCCTTTCTATATAGTCCTCAGGTAAAAGCATACTTCCAAATCTCATAATTCGTTTTGTAGTTGGACTTAGATGGCAGAATCTTGAGAATGAGTCATCAGGACGGCAATCATACATAATGCTATTTCTAATACGATGTCTATTGCTCCCCTCCGGTCAATATATAGTTACTACTTACTAGTATAATATTTTTAAAAAAATATATTTCATGTCCCTTTACTAATTTATATATGTTCCATCTTTTTAAATTTAAAAAATTTTGTGCCTACATGAAAATTAATCAATGTTTTCCAACTTAGGAGGTAGATTAGAAAAGTGATAAGTGTCTTATGGAACATGCGAGTTCGAAATTTTTTTAAATGTTTTACTGTTTTATTTTTATTAAATAAATAATAAAATATAATAAATAAGTAAATAAATAGATCTGGAAACATATATAACTAGCTATGTGCTTGAAAAAATAGATCAAAAAATAAAAAAATAAAAAATAAATTATTTTATATATTATGTGTGATATTCATTAATGAAATTAAAAAATTGACGCGATAAGAAAATAAAATAATAATTATAATTTTTGGTGCACAACGATGGAGAAAAGAAAAGAAAAAGTTATGAAAGACTCTGATTCTGTATGCATCTTACCAGGGCGAAATATGAAAACCAACAAGAATTGAGCAGAACAGCTAGCGAAAAAGATGTCACACCACGTACAAATATATATAATATTCTCCCACTCTCCACATCTTTCTTCTCAATCCCTCTAAATTTTCAGATTCACCACTTCAAACTCTTTGATTACTATTCAAACAATCTCATTATCCTCGTGGGTTTCCTTTTAAAGTCCAATGTCGTCAACACACAATGCCTCGAGCGAGGATTTGTGTGCAGCAACAAGGAAGAGGAATCCTGAATCAGTTTGTACAAGATACCCTAACTTTCTTCAACAAAATATTCCCAAATCAAACGAAACGGTAGAATTAGAATCGAAGCGAAACCATACAATTCCAAGAAAAATACCAGCTGGTCTTGAAAGACAACATGGCCTCAAACATTTTACGGGGTTTGGAGAAGCTGTCTCCATTAGCTACAAATGTTTAAACGTAGGCTCGCGCCACTTTCTAGAAAAAAAAAAAACAAAAGCTCTTGTTGATGGATGATCAGAATAAAGATATCATAGGTACTACGAACAACGTGCAACTTGACGGGAGAAGGAAATAAGTTAGTAGGACGGTCGAAAAGAAGGTGGCGTCCCGACGAGCATAGAAATACAATTAGGCAGTTTGAACCTTACAATCTGGAGATGACATCACACTTGATTGATACTTATCATCAAGAGACGAACGAGTATGGAAATATGTCAAATGAGGATCTAGATTTTCGATGCGAGGAATTCATTCAGAGGATATGCGGCTACAGGGACAATAAGCCGAAGCCGTCGTTGTCGTATAGAGTAAAAGAGCAATAGGACGCATAGCGCTTGGAAGGAATAGGTGCTTTGAAGCTCTACCGCCAAGAGTAGTATCAACTTAGTTTAGGAGATATCAAGAGACGTTTTGCATATCTCGATCACTTTGGATATGCGCATCTTGATCTTCTCAATTGCGGGGTAATTCTTTTATGTAAACTGGCACCGATGTTTTCGGCTTACAAACGGGTGTCTTGTTTTTCTTTTCAATGTTACAGGCTACGGCACGCAGTCGGTTTTGAAATCAGCCCTAAAGACTGTTGACCAAAAATTGGGTCAATCACCTCTTGATGCTAAAGTATGATTAACCATGTTGATTATCTGGTTTTGATGACTAACAAATTACAAGTGTGTTACTAGCTTTGCTTGTGTTGATTTTCGTTTACAAGAAAAATATGGTTTCTGCCGATACCATATCTTGGACATACGACATATGGTTTTTACCGATACCATATCTTGGACACACGACATATGGTTTTTGTTGCAACCATTTCTGCGAGCTGTCACTTTTAACCTTTTGTGCAAGTTGCGTGTGGTCCCCCAAGCAATTAAAACCCACTTCTAATGGTTTGAATTGGTGAACAAGTAAGAGGGAAGACTTTATGAAAGTACAGAAGACTTTTCCACATAACTCCTACTCAACTCCAGAAGGTGGTCCAAACTTTCTAGATTTGGTAATACTTTGCAACCAAGGAGTTGACATGCATAACGGCACCAAGCAGAATCTTTTATGAACTGAAGTCAACTGAAGTACAAGGAGCCGTTGCAGGAGCTTATCCCCCACACTCAGATTCTATAAAGAGGGACGTTTACACCTCTGGAACTTAACCCAGCCATTGAGCAAAATCTGAGTTTGTACTAGTGCTTACAATTATTCAGAATCTGGTTTCTCTAAGAACCAAACAACAGGGTTGTGTGTAAGCAAGTCTTGGTTTAGATTTGTTGGGTACTCAAGTATAGGATTAGATTTAAGGATAGGTTAGAGCTTAGCCTGTGAAAAGCTTGTAAAGGTTTGAGCTTAGCCTAGAAAAGCTTGTGATTGTAAAGATTAAGGTTGAACTCGCAAAAACCTAAGGATAGTGAGAGTTTGAAATCCTAAAGAAGGGGCCTTTAGGTAGTGGAGTACCTGGTGAAGGGGAACCACTCTAAATCATTTGTGTTCACTCTCTCCTACTCTCTCTCTACTTGCTTTCTTGCTCCATATACACGCTAAGTGCTTGAAAGATTTGGTATCACAAAANTCTCTCTTAGGCACTTTTGGGCCTACAAAGCTGATCTCAATACCATTAGTTGTATAGTTCATTAGTCTACTAAAAAGGGTGCGCAACACGAGGACTTTGATATGTGTGCATATCATATGCTATTTTGAGCATTAAATATCCTTTTGGCCAAGGATTTAGTTAGGAATCATGCATTTTGTTTACTCTTTTAGTTCAATTTTTACTAGCATTGCTTTTACTTATTGATTCTTGCTTTTAGATGCCTTTTGATGTAAAATAACCAATTGTTCATGGGATTCAAGCTCTTTGTAGATTTATGGAAGGATTGAAGTTGATTTGATGATGATTTCCTGAAGAAGTGTTTTCAACAGAGTCACTCAGTTGAATCCCGCAGATCAGAACCTGAAGCTTGTTATAAATTGCGTCAAAATTTGTTGGCCATTTAATAGGAGTTATTTTAACTCACCGACTTGCTGGATACTCCTATTAAAAGAAAGGGACCTGCTGCTACTAATAAAAGAAAGGGAAGGATCCTAGAAACATTAATTTCAAGATTTTAGTTAACCAAGCTAACTTCTAGGAATTAGTGCTAGGAGTTCCAAGGGATAAATAAAAAAAACGGCTAGAGCAGAAAAGAATCCATCTTCTGGGACGCAGCTGAAGACAAAAGACAAGAGCTAGGGTTTCAACAGAAGCTCTTCTTCTTTTCTCTTTTATTCGGTTTGGAACCATGGATGTTTTCTCCATCCTTTTCTTTTATTTTGTTATGAACTAAACCCTCTATTCTAGATCAAAGGGGATATAGCTACTTGAATACTTTTACGGTTTAATTATTCCTCAAACAGCTTCTCTATTTGATTTCTTGAATAATTTATGCGTGCTTTATCCAAGTTTGGAGCCTGGTCATCTTTATTACTTGTTTTAGGCGTTAAGCTAGGTACCGACAGGAGACGCTTATCGCTAGAACAACATAAATTATCATTAATCTAGGTGCTGAAAAGTGATAGATTATTATGGAATTAGAAACAATATAGAAAATCATTGCTCTTAGGAATAGATTTGATCCACCACAGTGGTAAAATTGACCTCTAAGATGATATTGTTCTTCCAAATGTTGATATACTCACCCTAGATTGTTACCCATCATAAATCGAGTAAAGAATCTGCAGGTTTTAGTGGACAGTGTCACCTCGTTCGCAAACATGAAACAGACCCACCTTGTTGACGAGTCTGGGAGGATAATTAAGGCATAAAACGATAGAGTAGTGAACCCCGATTGATCTAGATCTTCAAAAACCTGATTTTCATATTATTTATAGTTTCTCATCATTTATCTTACTGTTGATCACATTCTCAAACCACAATCTCCAAATCATTATAATTACTGTTTTCAACCTAACGGAGTGAGTCTATTGATTAATTACTTTGCCTAGTCCTTGTGGGTATGGCCTTGTGTGCTACCTCGATCTGTGCACCTACAGTTTTGACACATCAGACTTCGCCGAAGGTCATCCATCCTAGTACTAGTGTCGCCCAGGCACAAGCGATTGTCTTATTATGGTGGCTTTTTAAACACCTTCAAGAGGTCAATGTTTTCGGGAGGTCACCCATCCTAGTACTACTCTTCCAGAAGCACAATGGCTGTCTTGTTAAGCTTGATTTTTAAACAATGTCGAGAGGCCTTTCTTATCGGGAGGTCACCCATCCAAGTATTGCTACTACTCCCGCCCAAGCACTATCCCATATCTTGTTATGGTGGTTTTTAAAACACCTTCAAGATGTCGGAATAAAGGATTTTTTGGTACCTGTACTTGGCCTCGATTTGGTTTTTGGTACCTGTACTGAAATTTCATAGTTTTTGGTACCTGTACTTGGCAATTTTCATCAATTTTGGTACTTCCGGTGGCCGGACGGTCGTCGGAGACACGTGCCGAATTTATATGAGGCCACATCATCTTAGTGGTCAACCCCACTTGGGTTCTCCCAATCTCGACCCGAAACCACAAAAAACCGACCCGTTTCGGGTCTAACCATACCAAATACTCCAATTTCATTTAAAAAAGTGAAATTAAATTTAAAAATACATTATAAAAATAATCAACAATAATTAATTAATTTCACTTGTAAATCTGAAGTAATAATAAAATTTAAGAGTTATAATTTTTTTAAAAAATAAATAAGTATAAATTTTATATATTTACTTTCTAAAAATAAAAATTTTACTAAAATAAAATTTTAACTTTAAAAAATTATAATATTTTTTTTAAAATATTTTTATAAAATTGAAATTAAAGTTTTTATATTTTTAGATTTAAAATTTTTATATTTTTAAAAACTAAATTTTTTAAGAAAATATTATAGATTTTTTATTTGAAATTTAAAAATTTTATATTAGTTTTCTAAAATTAAAATAAAGTATTAATTTTAAAAATTTTAATAAAATATAATTTTAAAATTGAAATAAATTTGTACAAAATTTCTCAAATAAATATGTATTTTTTTATATTTTCTTTAATTAAAATAAATTTATACAGAATTTTTTAATTTATTTTTTTTATATAAATTTATTAAAATAATTTTTTTTATATAATTTATGTAAAAAATTATTATAGTATTTTAAAATTATAAAAAAAGTTATATTTCCAATAATTTAATTTAATAAAAATTATATTTTAAAAAATATTATATCTTTTAAATTATAATTCTTTGATTTTAATCTCACTTCTTATTTATAAATAAGACTAATTAATTATTTTAAATTAATTTTATAATCCTTTTTAGATTTAATCTTACTTTTTAAAAATAAAATTTGGGTGTTTGATATGGTTAGACTCCGGGTCGGTTTTCGGTAGTTTCGGATCAAAATTGGAAAAACCCGGGTGGGGTTGACCATCAGATGACGTGGCGTCACAGAAATTGGACACGTGTCTCCGGTGACCGAAAATACAAAAATTAATGAAAATTTCCAAGTACAGGTACCAAAAACCATGAAATTTCAGTACAGGTACCAAAAACCAAATCGAGGCCAAGTACAGGTACCAAAAATTCCTTTATTCCTCAAGATGTCATTATACATTTTCCAATTAAGAAGTAGCTCTAACTGTTTTAAGGTTGAAGGGTCTGCATTTTTGTACCCCTTCATGTAATCTAATTAGCATTATGTAAGTAATA
The DNA here is from genome assembly GCA_028386065.3 of Turnera subulata. Classification (NCBI taxonomy): domain Eukaryota; kingdom Viridiplantae; phylum Streptophyta; class Magnoliopsida; order Malpighiales; family Passifloraceae; genus Turnera; species Turnera subulata. Next base: position 26,831 of record JAKUCV010007689.1, read on the forward strand.
TTCTTTTGGATATCTGAAATGATAAAGCAAAAAGAATATTCGGCAATAAATTTGTACTTCCAAGCAATTAGTAGCTTACAATTATAAAACTCAGATCCCAGACAAAAATTACTATGTATTTTATGAAACTAACTTGTATTCTGAGGCACAAAAATATCTAACATTAGAGGAAATATCAACGCTCAAAATACAAGATGTAACTTGAATTAAGAAGTAAAATTGTCTTCCTGTGAACAATTTTGATTTTTTGAGTGGATACCTAAAAGCATGTATTTGTAACATTCAGTCGTTCAAAAAAATTTGTCGAAACCTCTTTTCCTAAACAACTTGTATTTTGATAAAACAATATATCTATCATACAAGAGAAAATAACATGGCGAAAAAACTTAATGAACCATGATTGGGAAAAATTACTTCGCAACCCCACCTTAGTATTTATTTTGGGCTTTTCTGTGTGAATAACCCATGCGAAAATTAGTACAATTAAAAAATATTTGTCCTAAGAAAAACACCTTTGGTGAAGAAGACAAGAGCATCGAGTAGAAATACGTCCATATGTATATTTTAGATAAGGGACTTGGATTTTTTTTTTTTTTTAGGAACCGGCTTACTTTTATTGATCAATCTGTGTGATTTACAATAAAATCAACCCTAATGACTTCAATAACTCTAGAGGGAAAGTCTAAAAACCAAGATCTTTCCTGACCAAACTGGCTAGCTAATTGGCAGAGTTCGTGAGCTGCCTTATTACAATCTCTAGGAATATAAAAAGATTGAAAGGAATTGAAAGACTAAGACAATAAATGAATATCGCCGATCACTCGGCCTAAAGGTGACTGGTCCACAAACGGACGTTGAAGTGCATTGATAATGAGCTGAGCATCCATCTCCAGAATAAGCTGTGACAATTGCCACTCTACTGCCAAACTAGGACCCATTCTTGCCGCATATGCTTCACCTACATCCACCGTGAGTTTCGTATCCACCCATCTAGTAGCCATGGCTACTACCTCCCCATTCATATCTCGAATAATAGCTCCTAGGCCAACGGCCGCAGCCGAAACTGCAGCGTCGGTGTTCAGTTTGTATGTATTGGCGGGAGGTGGTTGCCACTTCTGCCGACTTCTGGACCGGATCTCATGCTGTGGGGTTAGATTTGCAGCCTTGTATTTTTGTAACAAAACCATTGCAGCATGAACAAGCTGTTGTGGCGCAATGCATGAATTTTGGAACACAAGGAGGTTTCGGTCTTTCCAAGCTGACCATGCAATGATTAACACTCTCTCAAGAACTTCATCACCATGGAGCCTGTGAATTTCCCCTAATCATTGTGCTGCAGAAATTGCAGTAGATACTCGGATAGAATTAGGGACAGGACTAGAAGTGCAAATGTCACCGATCCATGGGCAATCTTTAATGAAGTGCATAACTGACTCTGGCGAGTTGTGGCATCTTGGGCATGAAGGATCAATAAGGCCTATTCTGGATACCATATTCTACCAAACTAGGACAGTATTGGTACATATTCTCCATGCAAAAGACCTGACCTTATGGGGAATGTCTAGCTTCTACAGGTGTTTCCCACCATGGTTTTGAGCATTATGCAATGAAAGAGTCAGATTCCGCCATTGGTGGATGGAGCATTTTTAAACACACATTATACCCTGACTTCACCGTGTAAGAGCCCGAGGGATGGAGGAACCAGTATGGACTGTCCGAAAGGGAGTGGACACTCAGGGGAATACTCTTGATGAGTGTGGCTTCCTCTAGTAAGAAGCAATGATCAATGGTCAGAAAGCTCCACTCACCCATCACATCATCAATCAGTTCTGAGACCGTCGCATCAGGATGTAACTCTGAAACTGGAGACTGGACCGTAGGATTGGACTCATTGGGAAGCCACTTATCACCCCATATACACACTCGCCTACCATCTCCAATCATCCAGTGTACCCCGACCGGGAGCACATCCCTTGCTTTCATGATGCTACGCCATGTGTAGCTTGGGTTATGGCCTATAGATGCTTCCAGGATTGATGATCGGGGAAAATATCTGGCCTTCATCAGGTGAGCAACCAAGCTTGATTCATTTGTCAGTAGGTGCCAGCCTTACTTTGCAAGGAATGCCAGATTGAAGGCATCCAGTGATCTGAAACCCATACCTCCAGCACACTTACGTCGACAAAGCTTGTCCCATGCAAGCCAATGGATCTTCCTTTTACCACTCTTTTGACCTCACCAAAAGCGCCGAATAAGTACCTCTAATTCATCAGAAATAGATTGGGGCAACAGGAAATAGCTCATTACATAGTTAGGAATAGCTTGAGCTACAGACTTGATGAACAACCCTCTACCCACCTCAGATAATAATCTCTCTTTCCACTGCCCCATCTTCTTCATTAATCTATCCCGAACTCCTGCAAAAATGAGCTTTTTAGATCTTCCCATCATAGCCGGTAAACCCAAATACTTGTCGAAAGAGTCCACTGCCTTTATTCTCAAATCCCCTTGGATGTCAGATATAATCTGTTGTGGCACTTTTTGGCTAAAGACAACTTCTGATTTGTCTAGGTTTACTTTTTGGCTTGATGCTGACTCATATTGGTGCAAGATAGAAGCCAAGATACGGGCTTCAGTTGTGGATGCTTTTGCAAAAAGCACACTGTCATCGGCAAAAAATAGGTGGGAAATTTGAGGGGCCGTCCGAGAAACCTGAACTCCATGCAATCTCCCTGTAGCCTGAGCTCGATTCAATAGAGCAGATAATCATTCCGCACATAAAAGGAAGAGATATGGGGAAAGAGGATCTCCCTGTCTAATCCCCCTGGTTGGATGGATCGTTTGTTGAGGGACTCTATTGATTAGAATGGAGTAGGATACTGTGCGAACACATCTCATTACCAAGTTGGTCCACTCTACACTGAAACCCAATCTCAACATGATCTTTTCCAAAAAATCCCATTCAACCCGATCATAAGCTTTACTCATGTCCAGTTTGAGAGTCATGCACCCTTTTTGCTTTGAGCATACTTTCTTCATGTAGTGGAAGGACTTAACAGCTACCAGGGCATTGTCAGTGATTAACCGACCTGGTACAAAGAACTTTGTTCCTCCCCAATCACCTCTGGTAGTATGCGTTTGAGCCTATTTGCGAGACATTTGCTGATGATTTTGAAGATAACATTGCATAAACTGATGGGTCAAAATTGGCTACATTCCTCAAAATACTTAACCTTAGGGATTAGGGTAATAAAAGTGTGGTTGAGACTCCTAGGATCGGCTCCATTGTTCAAGATATCCAGAACAGTTTTACATACATCATCACCAACACACCCCTCGAATTTTTGGAAAAATAGTGGAGGCATGCCATCAAGGCCTGGAGCTTCTGAGGGATGCATTTGGGATAAAGCTTCAAAAACTTCACATCAGTTAAAAGGTTGATCAAGTATCTCTCGCATCGTATTAGTCAGCCGTGGTTCAAGGCAGGATAATACTGACTCAAAATCTATGGCACCATAAGAACTAAACATATTGGTATAAAAGGAATTAAAAGCATTGGCGATACCCTGTTGTGACCTGATCCAAGAGCCATCAGAATGTTTAATACGCTGAATAGTATTAGATTTGTACCTTTGATTGGCCTTATGGAAGAAGAATTGTGTATTTTTGTCTCCCTCCTTAAGCCAAGTCACCCGGGATCTTTGTGCCCAAAGGATCTCCTATTTATGAATCAGCTCCTCTATTTCCTTGTTCAATACTTTTGACTGCTCCACCACTACCGGGGTCTGAATCCGACCATTAAATTCCTCTAGCTGTTTTCGCTTAGTCTTGATAGTAGACACAATATTATGGAATTGTGTTTTACTCCATTGTTTCAGTTGTGACCCACAAAATTCAATATTGAGCTTACATACCTCCACAGGTTCGTCCACCACAGGTTGTGTCCAGGAGTTAATGACAGTCAATTCACAACCTTCATGTGTGAGCCACACCGATTCAAACCGAAAAGGTTTCTTGCCAAAAGAAACAAAAGATGGAGCTGTGTCAAACAACAGTTTGAGTGGGGCATGATCAGAACCCTGTCTTGGCAATTGTTTGACCAATGCATTGGGGAATAAAGATGACCAGTCACTGGAGGCAACAAATCTATCAATCCTTTCCTCAATGTGGGTGCCATTTTGATGCTCATTTGTCCATGTGAAATGGCAACCCGTATACCCAATATCCGACAACTGAGCTTCCCCTAAAGGGTCATGGAAAGCTTGCATAGCTGCAAAGCTTCGAGGTAATCCCCCTCTCTTTTCATGCTGAAACAGAATTTCGTTAAAATCCCCACCACACAAAAAAGGATAAACCTGTTCCTCACTTAAAGAACCCAGAAGTCGCCAAGTCCTCCATTTTTCAGTCGATTCAGGCCATCCGTAAATACCTGTAAACCTCCATTGGCCAACATCCCCGATCCCTGAAACCATATAACATCAATGTGATGTATGCTAAAGGATCGAAGGGTTACATCTACATCCTCCTGCCACAAGAGAGCTAAACCCCTACTCCGTTGTCTGCCAAAACCATGACAGTCAACCACTAACATACCATTCCAATTTAACCTTCTTTGGATCCTCTGCATCTCATTTTTTTTTTTTAATCTAGTCTCTGGGAGAAAGAATAGTAGGGTATTCTCAAGCCTAATTTGCTTGTATAATGAGGAAACTGCATGCTGATCCCCTAACCCACGGCAATTCCAACTGAGCAGACTCATTGGTATCGGCGGGGCTACTCCGCAGCCTCCACCGTTAAGTTCATGTCAGTTTGAGAAATCAACTCAGTATTGTCCATCATTCTCTTACCAACTACCTCGACTTCCATCTCAACCACCTCCGAGTGCAGTTCACCTTTCTTCCTCTTTACTATAGCTTGATGTTCAGTGACACTGGTAGAACTGGATTTCTTATCCCTCGCAAGTCGCTTCCATTTGGACACAGTTGGTGCTCCCGATTGGACCAACTCGTGAGCCTTCACTGAGACCGCAATGGACGGAGATGATTCTAATAAAGTTTCAGGTATCCCTTCACCAGACCGCACCCTATCCTTCATCTCATCGCCCTCAGACTGTGAGCCTGGATGAATTTTAGGGGATCCAAAAGAAAAGCTCAAGATTGGTCCAATACCCATTTTTCTAGTATCTTCATTCTGTGATTGGTGCACTTCCTTGCTTAGTGGGCTAGTAATACTGAATCTCTCGAGTAGTTTAGATATCCCCTTAGTGGGTGTTACCATCTCGTGCCTTTCACCATCTGATGCTAGAAAATCAGCCACCTGACTCACATTAACTTGGACTAACTCCTCCTGGACGACTGAAGTCCTCTGACCAGATGTCTGCGTCTTTGGCCCTAGACCTTCCACAAGCACCTCCTCAGGAGTGAATACCCCCGGTTGTTCCACCATGCTATTATGTCCAATACTTGGTGAGCTCAGGACCACACCACCCCTAGTACTCAACTGCTGACCCTAATTAAAGTTTCCTCCACTACTTCCCACAACGGACCGTGGGCTCTCTGGCTTAAAAAAGAGCTTTCGCTTGACCTTGTTAGCCGGGCGATCAACGTGAGAAACAAGATTACAGCGAAGGGATGATGCCCTCAACTCTTCTTCATATTGGTAAAGGGCCGAGTTCAGGAGATCATCATCCGCCACATGAGTAGAATCTTTACCCACATGTCCTAGTCGACCACAGTGGTAACAAAACCATGGTAGACGTTCATATTTGTAGTAAATCCACCCCAGCTTGCCATCTCTTAATTACACTATAGTATCCCTTAACAGCGGGCATCTAACATCTTTCACCACTCGAAAACGAGTGAATTTTCCCTGGCTCAGGATTCTGTCAGGATCTAGGTGAAGAAAAGCCCCGACTTTGCCCGCCACCAGCTCCACAAAACCCTTTTTCCTGTAGTTCAAAGGGATATCATATGCTCGCACCCAAAGTGGAACATGATGAATATCCAGATCAGACGGTTGCTCATCACCATGAATCTCCCTCAACAAGAGAACCTGATTATCAAAATTCCATGGTTCTTGTTCCATGACACGTTCCTTGTCTCTTTAGTGATGGAATTAGAAAATAAACAGATTTTTATCCAGTTGAGAGATCTCCACTTCATGCGCAGGTTTCCAGACCATCTTCATCGTTCTCATGAACGCCTGGACGTTAAAAGGTCTATCCGTCCATAGCGTCCCAACCAAACAGAGACTAGCCTTATTCGGACCCTCGTCCGCTTCCACCCCAGCATAGACCAGCGCCGCTTGTTCATCTTCACTTGGATGCGTAATCAGAATAGCCTTTCCAATCAGAGAGGTTGCCGACGCCGTCGCCATAATCACCCTGTAGGTGAAGACAAAACCCTAGATGGGAGAAACCCTAGAAAAGGAGAAAAGTTCTCAGCAAAAGCGAGAGAGAAAACCCGACTTATTCAGGAGATTATGCAATTCCAAAATAAGGGACTTGGAAATTTTTAAGTACTTATTTAGGCTAATTTTTTTATATATAGAGAAAAATAAGTAAAAAGGTTCATCTAGCATATTGGTAGTAAATTATCTTATCGGTCACGGTCAATTAAAAAATTGAGTACCCTACTTACAAATCCGAGAGAACACATAGTTGAAAAAGCCATTACACTATTAATATTTTACTTTGCCAACTAACCCAACCAAAATTATTCCCTTTTGCCTCTTTGACCGGCTAATACGGTAATTAGGTGGTTTCTATCTTAGTTTTGCCAACATTCTTGCCACTGGTTTTGGGTAACGATGACAATCTTCCCGTTGTTGGGTGAAAACCTACAAAAGCTCCTGATTTTGGTAAATAATTACGCATAAATATGTTCAAACTGAAAAGGAAAGGAAGTTTGAGGTTACTTACATATCTGGATCTAGTAAGTTTTCAGGTACAATTGCTCATACACGACAATCTCTCCCAGCCTCTCATTGATCATCCGCAACGCCAAATTTGTGTCTTAAAATGTGGGAAAAAAAAATTTCCATGGCCAACCCACAGTCAACCAAATATATATAATATTCTCCCACTCAAACATCTTTCTTCTCAAGCCCTCTAAATTTTCAGATTCACCACTTTAAACTCTTGATTACCGGTCAAACAATCTCATTTTCCTCATGGGTTTCCTTTCAAGGTCCAATGCCATCAACAGACAATGCCTCGAGGATTTGTGTGCAGCAACAAGGAAGAGGAATCCTAAATCAGTTCGTACAAGATACCCTAACTTTCATCAACAAAACATTCCCAAACCAGACGAAACGGTGGAATTGGAAACGAAGAGAAACCATACAATTCCAAGAAAAATACCAGCTGGTCTTGAAAGACAACATGGCCTCAAACATTTTAGGGGTTTGGAGAAGCTGTCTCCATCAGCTACAAATGTTTAAACGTAGGCTCGCGCCAACTTTCTAGAAAAAAAAAACAGAAGCTTATGGTGTTTCGTGATCAGAATAAAGATATCATTGGGACTGCCAACAATGTACAACTTGACGGGAGAAGGAAATAAGTTAGTAGGACGATCGAAAAAAAAAGTGGCGTCTCGACCAGCATACAAACACAATTAGACAGTTTGAAGCTTACAATCTGGAGACGACATCATACTTGACTGTTACTTATCCTCAAGAGACGAACGAGTATAGAAATATGTCAAATGAGGAGCTAGATTTTCGATGCGAGGAATTCATTCAGAGGTTCAGAGGATATGCGGCTACAGGGACAGTAAGCCGAAGCCGTCGTTGTCTTATAGAGTAAAAGAATAATAGGATGCATAGTGCTTGGATGGAGTAGGTGCTTTAAAGCTCTACCGCCAAGAGTAGTATGAAGTTAGTACAAGAGATATCAAGAGACGTTTTGGATATCTCGATCACTTTGGATATGCACATCCTGATCTTTTCAATTGCAGGGTTCTTTTATGTAGACTGGCGCCGATGTTTCAGGCTTAGAATCGGGTGTCTTGTTTTTCTCTTCAGTTTTACAGGCTACGGCACAGAGTCGGTCTCGAAATCAGCCCTGAAGACGAACTCAATACACCAGTTGTACACTTCATTAGTCTAATGAAAGAGGTACGTAGCACGAGGTCTTCGCCGAAGGTCATCCATCCTAGTACTACTCTCGCCCAGGCAAGAGCAGTTGTCCTGTTATGGTGGCCTTTTAAACACCTGCAAGTGGTCAACGTTTCCGGGAGGTCACCCATCCTTGTTCAACTCTCCCGGAAGCACAGCGCCTATCTTGTTATGCTGGCTTTTTAAACAGCGTCGAGAGGCCATTCTTATCGGGAGGTCACCCATCCTAGTACTGCTAATACTCCCGCCCAAGCACTATCCCATATCTTGTTATGGTGGCCTTTTAAACACCTTTCCAGATGTCATTACACATTTTCCAATAAGAAGTAGCTCTAACTGTTTTAAGGTTGAAGGGTCTGCATTCTTGTACCCCTTGGTGTAATCTAATTAGCATTATGTAAGTAATATTCTTTTGGATATATGAAATGATAAAGCAAAAAGAATATTCGGCAATAAATTTGTACTTCCAAGCTATTAGTAGCTTACAATTATAAAACTCAGATCCTCACAAAAATTACTATATATTTTATGAAACTAACTTTTATTCTCAGCCACAAAAATATTTGACATTAGAGGAAATATCAACGCTCAAAATACATGATGTAACTTGAATTAAGAAGTAAAATTGTCTTGCAATGAATAATTTTGATTTTTTGAGTGGATGCCTAAACGCATGTATTTGTAACATTCAGACGCTCAAAAACAACTTGTCTAAACCTCTTTTCTTAAACAAATTGTATTTTGATAAAACAATATATCATACAGGAGGAAATAACATGGTGAAAAAAATTAATGAACCATGATTGGGAAAAATTATTTTTCAACCCCTTAGTACTTATTTTGGGCTTTAGTGTGTGAATAACCCATGCAAAAATTAGTATAAATAAAAAATATTTTTCCTAAGGTTAACACCTTTAGTTACGAAGACTTGAGCATCCAGTAGAAATACGTCTATATGTATATTTTAGATAAGTTAACCGTTTGAGCTCCTCTCGCAACTTATTTATATGGGTCAAACACTCTTTTGGTACGTCGAGTTTTGTGTTTGTCCCGTTTATATACCTGGGAGTTTTTTTTGTCCCGGTCATGTACTCCGAGTTTAAAATTTTGTCCCTTTTATGTACCTCGGGCAGCTCGGACGGTGACGTGGCCATCTGCTGGGTCCGCTTGACACGTGTCAGTGTCTTATTGGAACCACGTAGTAAAAAAAGGGTGGGCCCCACCCATTTCCCCAAAATTTTAATTTCTAAAATTATTTTCTGCTTTTCAAATTGGAATAACTAGCTGGTCGGCCCGATTATACTCCCGGTTCGCCCAATTTGAGGACAAAAGAAAGAACCCGCTTCTGGAAAGATTTAGTGATTTACAAATCACAATTCAATTAATTACTGTTATAGAAACTTTTGTGGAAAAAGAAATTTCTTCATAAAAAATCAGGGCCTGTGGAGAGGCACGAACGTGAGAGGAGGCGACATCAAGTGTACCACCTCCTTGTCACTGCTCTGAATCGGGGCGCCGCCACCAAGGCAGCACTCAAGGGTTGGAGGCGAGCACGGCCCTTGTGCGATTCGAGAACCGGTGGAGAAAATGAGGATGAAAGTGATGGGGTTAAGCTACAGTTGACTCGACGACGAAACCGAGGAAGCTTACTAAAGACGAGTCGACCCTTGAATGATTTGGGTTGTGTGCGCGACCACGACGGTGGGTTCGATTCTCAGCGGGGTGGCCGTGACCGGTTGGGGCTGTTTGGGACAACGGTGAGTTGTCGAGTGGAACTCAGAAAGTCGGCGACACCCATTCGAGGTCCGATCGCGTTGGATTTACTCGATAAAAACTGAGTATTCCCTTATCTTTTCCATCAAAGCATGGGCGTCATTATTGGTTGAGTTGTATTTGTGTTATTCCGAATTTGAATTGATATGTGACTGGGTTGTGTTATTGTTTCTTAATTCGAGTTTGATGGGGTTCGGGAGCTGTTTAGTCTATGAGTGTTGGAGGTTCGAGCGTCTGGTGGTGGATGGCTGTGGACTCTTGCAAACCCGTGTCTAAGGTAGCCGGATAGTGTCCGACGAGGTGCTATCACAGCTCCGGCGAGTCCGAAATGAGGGTGAATGGTGTTCTCCTTTTGACAATTATTATTTACCAACAAGGATTCCAGGACTGGGTATCAAGGGCGGAGCCGAGGGAGCGAAGGAAGGCAAGGGCGGGGTGGAGTTGGGTGGAGATGGGGGAGACGAGGAGGCGGGGGCAACAAACGATGGAGGAGCTGGTATTAAGGATTTTCTTGCTCAATTTTATGTGTTTTGTTTTGGGTATTAATGATTTTTGCGTTTGGGAAGAAAAAGATGATTATAATGAATTTTGTATTTCAGGGGAAAATTATTTTTGGGTAGATTATTTAGCTAGGAGGTAATGATTCCGTCATTTTATTATTAAGTGTGTTTCTTCCGGGCAAGATGAATTCTAATTTTTTTTTTTTTTTTTAATGAAGATGGAAATACAATAAATGTTTTGGAAGGGAAAATTTGCTAATGAGACAGAGAAGAATGGCAGAGAAAAAATGTGTTTGTTTAAATTGATGAGGGTTGGTGGGTTTGGTTTAACTCAAATCGATTGAACTAGGGACGAGGCAAATCGGGCCAACTAAGAGAATTTAAAAATCGAAAAACAATTTTCGGAAATAAAAAATGTGGGGAAAATTGGGCCCCACTTTTCAGCATACGTGGCTCCAATAGACGTCTGACACGTGTTAGGTCTGCTCGGGCAGACGGCCACGTCATCAGTTGGGCGGCCCGAGGTATAGAAAAGGACCAGAATTCAGAACTCGGGGTATATAAAGGGACAAAAAAACTTCCGGGTACACAAATGGGACAAATGTGAAACTCGGAGGCCCAAAAAGATGCTTGACCCTTATATAAGTCGATCTACCCAATAAACTAGTCGAGCTTTTAAAATTAAAAATCACTCTCGGCAAGAAGATACCTATAGAGAAAGAACGGAACAACATATATACGAAATTAACATGTTGATCTCTAGAATTTAACAGGTCAACCTAAATAAATTGACACTAACCGACCAATCTCTCATTTCAACAAGTCATTCTTTTTTTTGGTACAACAAAATTACATAAATATCCCCAACCCCTAGCCCCACAACACTACCCTCGATCCCTTCGACTGGGATCGAACCCATGATCCCTTGGAACCCAGCCAAGGGAGATGCCACCTAGCTACAAGTAGCTTTGGGTCAACAAGTCATCCTTTAGGGTTTGATAATTGAAATTCTAAAATTCTCGACCTACAAAATTTAACTTGTCAGCTAAAGCTAGAATTAAAAGGTAGCCCTACTGCATCCCTCTTTTAAGTATTTTCATGAAATCATGGGATCTTCTATTGCAACGACATGAGCCCTATTGAAGAAAAATACGAAATCGCTGACTTATATTGTTTAAGACTTGGAAATTTTAAAGTACTTATTTAGGCAATTTTTTTTTTATATAGAGAAAAATAAGTAAAAAGGTTCATCTAGCATACCGGTAGTATATTATCTTATCGGTCACGGTCAATTAAAAAATTGAGTACCCTACTTACAAATCCAAGAGAACACACAGTTGAAAAAGCCATCTATATAAATATATAATAGCAGATCCTTTTCCTCTCAAATTAGGAAGCCACGTGGCAAGTCATATTGTGAATACCTAAATTTGACCCATGAATGTTTTTCTAATTTAGATTTTGGGTAGGCTCAAACCATAAGATTAATGAGATGATTTAGTCTTTGGCTAAGGCACACTTGTAATTTATTTTGGTGGAATGTATATTTTATGAATTAGGAATTCACACGTTTGAACCTTAGGATTAATGAGATGATTTAATCTTAAGATAAAAATGTATTAAACCTAGTTCAATAAAACATTGTCCTATTTTATTTACTTGGGCTTTCTTGTTATTTTAATCCAATCATAATGAGATGATTTATTTTTTGGTTAAGTAGGGATATGAGGGCCTAAGTTAACGAAATATGGACCTTCTAGGGTTGAGTAGCCCATAAACACATTACTTGCAGACCAATCTTAGCTCTAATTTTCGTGGAAAATCAGAGTTAAATCATCCCTTAATGGTAAATGTGTTTTTGGTATGATTTTGGCATAAAATGGGGACTTAATGTGTAATCAATCAATTAGGAGATGATTGGGGGGAGTACTATTTAAGAAAAGAGCTGATTCTGGGTAGATTAGGGGTTAATTACGCGGTGGAGTCAAATCAGGGAGGAATTAAGGGAAACAAGGAACAAAAAAGAAAAGAACGGGGAAAACGCAGGGTGCCGGGCGGTCATGGCGGGATGACCGCCGGACATGGCGGTCTTTTCACCCATGACCGTTAGCCATGGCGGTCATCCATCCCATGACTGCCGGCCCTGGCGGTCCTGGCGCCCAGATTGCCCGGTTTTCCCCGATTTTCGCCCCTGATTTGATTCTACGCGGTTTTGGACCAGATTTTCGGGCATAATCTTCACCATTAAGCAGGTCCACACTCCTAGACTCCCCAGAGAACTATAAATATGACCCCTCACACACATTTCAGGGGAGGAATCTCTCATTACAAAACACACCTCCCATAAGCTTTGTTTGCTTGGAGAAACTCTACTTCTCCAAGCCTAGAAACACTTTTAGGGCAAAAACTTTGGAGAAATTTCATGGGAAAGCATCAAGAAGAAAGCCAGCAAGAGAAGATCAAGAGGGTGGAGCCATCAAAAGCAATCCGAGGCCAAGAAGTTGGGAAATCCGAATAGAAGGACCTGATGCAAGCAGCCTCAGAAAACAATTCATATCTTGGACCCTCTGGAAAGCTAAAAGGGAGAGCCACAATGTTGCTGTTGGGACAAGAAGCTGAATTGGCCATTTGCATTGTTCAAAATCCAGTAGAAACGACCCATAGTTTCTGTCCAACAACCGAGCTAAGTGTTCTAACCCCTTTTTATTACGCACTTTATTGATTGCTGCTTGCTGGTTATCCGATGATGTTTTTGTGGATTATGTGATTGCTATGATGCCATGTCAAGAACTACGTGGGCTTTGAACCCGGTCGACGGGGTACGTAGGTGGTCTATAGTGGTGGAGACTCAAGCCTAAATGTTTTTATTTTCCCTTTTTGTTCTGTACCTTCTTCTCCTCTCCCTCCAGTTCAATTTTGTTATTTTTATGTGATTTGCTTCGCAGACTTGCATAAGGCACACACAATTTCTTCAATTGCATAATGTCTCGACCCAACACGGATGGGTGCCTAACACCTTCCCATTCGTGACGAACCCCCGATCCCATATCTTTGGTTCGCCATGACCATGTAGCCTAAAGGAGTCTCATGAAGGTTTTTCCCAAATTTTTCCCTTAAATAAAATTTGAGTGGTGACTCCAATGATATGGGATTAACCCGAGGAAGAAGGTGAAGGAAAAAGTGAATAGGCCCAAGTGATTTTGGGCCGGGTATTCACACATATATTCAGTATTTGAATTACACTCCTATTGAAAATTTAATTCAATGTGGGGGTGAAAAAAAAATATAGGATTCATGAACTATAATTTAAAATCAAAGGGTTCATGAATGATAATTAAGGCTGTAATTTTAAACTCCAAGAATTCATGCACCAAAATTTACCTATAAATTTCATATCATTTTTCCATTTGATGGAAGCATACGGACAACAGAAGTTAGAAAAAAAAAACCACCATACATTGAAACAGCGATGAAACCAAGGCCCCACAGCGACAGTAACCAGGCACGACGTACAACCCGAGTATGAAATCGAGTTGGCGGTGCTGCAGTGCGTTGGTCTCTGAGAAGGGGATTGGCAGGGACAAAGCGACGAAGGCGGTGGGGGTATTGGTGAGAGTGGTAAAGGAGCGGGAGGAGGGATTAGGAGTTGCCACTGTGAAGGGTGTCGCCAAGTGCTTGGGGGGTTTGGTTCTAGGTTTCTATGATTTGGAGGGTTGGGGTTCGGTGAAAGAAGGATTTAAGACCTTGCTCAATTTTTTCAGTGAATAAATGCCCAAAGATTGTATTTTTACATACTTTTATCGGGAAAAGTTAGCATAGTTGATAATAATATTGCTTATATGCTTTCCTTTAGTATTGGGATAATTGTTGTGATTATCTCCCTTTGAAGATGGCATGTACCGAAAAGGTTAGCCTGAAAATCAAGTGGACCTGTTTTCTTCCTCGCAGGTTCGGATGAGTGCACAAAAGTGCGTTGAGAAGGTTTTTAATGTTATCAAGTGGGCAAGCAAATTGGTATATCTCATGCTCAACGAGCACATGCCTAGGAATTTACACTTATCAAAGATGGCTCTAAGGATGATGTGTTATCAAAGCCTGAACATCTAGAGGTCCTCCATATGCTAAAATTGTTGAATGTTATCGTCCCCGTCTTTCTGTCAAATTCAATTCTGCAATTTTGTCAGAACTGCTTAAGCTTATAAAACCCAAATTTTCAGCCCTTACCAAACATGCTTTTAAAACTTTTGAAGCTATTTTGAAAGCTTCAAGTGATGAATTTATTGGTCAACAGTTAGAGAATAGTATAAATTCTCTTTCTCTTGACAGGGGGAAGAAGAATCCTGTTGACACTCTTATTTCTGCGTCAATTTTGTCAAAAAATGCCTTGGATAAACTTCACGGGTCAAAGTCATGGAAGGAGAATTTTCCTAAAGTCTGCAATTCTATAACAGGTGTGATGCTTGATTGTATAATGATTTATCGTTTTGCAGTGCTAATTATATTGTTTTGTTTTGCATATGATTCTTCATCAATCGACTCGTATCATATCTTTTGCACTTCTCGGTTAGCCGTTGTTGTCTTTTTCTTAGGTGATGCTTTGGCTTATTCTTTGTAATATCTTTCTTGGCTTCCATATTTCCCAGGTTCTCGATGGCCTAAGGTATGCTATTGGGCTAATGATGGAAAAATTTGTCATTCCTGTTATGTAAAGGTATCTTTATAATGTTATATGTCACCTACAATTGACATATTCTCTGAAATTGTTGATAATTGTTTTCTAATGTTTTAAAAATTTTCCAATTCCGCGTCCGTGGGATGTGTGGATTGTACATATTCCACATGAGAGAAACAAGTGTGCATATTGGTTAGCAAAAGAGGCTTTTCATCTGTCATATGGTGTTCAGGTCTATGATCAGGCACCTGTGGGGGGGTGTCTTAGTCTTTTATTGCAGGACTTAGTTCTTCCAGGGGAACGATCTGTTTCTCCTAAAAAATTTCCAAGTCCAAAACGTTTGTCATCACTTTCCACTCAGAAAGAGTTGTAGATTGAAACAAGACCTTCTATATTGTTTTTCTACTTTTCTTTTCTTGATTTTCCTTTGACATTTAGGAGTCGTTGAGTAACATTCAGTTGTCTTTTACAACTAACTAGTCCGTTCGTTTGCAGCAACTTCTTCATCCAATCCTTGAAAAAAATCCAAAGCACTAAATATGTAATTAATTTGCAAATCTAATTGCAACTCAAACTTGTAGACAATTTGAACTGCTTTTCTTTAATATCTTGCATAGGCCAAACTTCCTTATTTTGAGTGATACATCTCTTTTTGAACCTTTCTTTTTGTACTTAACGAGGACCATGTCAACCTCTTCAAATTCTTTTACCCTTTGCTTTATTGTTCGGCATGGGAGAAGAAAAAAACAGAGGATTCATGAACCACAATTTTAAAGTCATAGGATTCATGAACCATAATTAAGGCTATAAATTCCAGTAATGAACCCTTTTTTTCCCCTAAAACTTCATGCACCAAAATTAGCTATAAATTCCCCATTAATCAGCTATCCTTTTCCCATTTGATTGAAGAAGACGGATGGCTCGTACCCCAATAATGTTCAAAACAGTGTAAGACCAATCCAATCCACATCCTCTCAACCAAACTTACCATTTCTCTCCCAAAACTCTCACTCTTTTTTTTTTCTCTCTCTTTTGTAAGTCAGGAATTTAATTGGAAGCGCCGGAGAGAGAAATGATGTGGCATGTGAAAACACCAACAACAACCCTTATTTGTCGAATTTAGACTCTACCGTTTCGCCCCCAGAATGGAGTTGGTTCCAACAAGGTATTTAATGTTAACAAGAATTGCAGGAAGAAGTTAGGGTCTTGCAAGCAATCCACGCTCGATAGGTTTATTGGAAAGGTGGGTCGGGTAATCGAAATTTAAGGCCTCAAACCTAAATTTGGAGAAGTTGAGGATTTGAAGCTTGCTTCTTTTGGCAACAGGGAAATAACTGAGACACAATAGACATTTTAAAGAGGTCCTTAATCATCCGCAATAAAGACATTGCTTGTCTGTAATTAATTGACTAAACTCATGAGCTTAATCGAAACTAATTATAAATAGATATTAAATTTAACTAGAATCAATAATAAATATATGCCCGCTAATGCATTGATTTTGATCGTTACATTGTCTTTATACACTAGCATTTCAAATCAACTTACTAAATTTACAGTTTTTATGTATACGTAATATTTTATTTATTAGGTTATAAATTGAAACTACTTTTAAATGTATATATTAAATTTTTACAAGATATCTGAATTATTTACAAAGGTTCATAAAATATATTTCTTTATTTATTATAAATAATGCAGAAACAATGTACAGAATTAATATATACATTTATAATTATTTTTCAAATTTAAACCTAATAAATAATTTATAATTTGTTTTCATTTTTAAATCGATAAATAAAATATATGTATTAATAAGTAGAATCGTAAATTTAATGAGTAGATTTAGAACTCTATTGTATAAAGACAATGTAAAGACAAAATCTTATGAAACGCCCCGATCCGTATTTACCGTTATACACAGTAAACACGCGGGACCTATTATTTATTACAGAAACTACAGTGGTAAATATCACAAGCCAACAGTAATAATAACACAACATTAGTACTCGTCCCAGCACGGGGACATTATTACAACAAGCAACCGAAACAGAGTAATAAAATGCAAGCAGCGGAAGTTTAAAACAATACAACAATAGGCAACAGAATGAAAATGATGCAACGCAGGATGGATCTGGGCCTGACAGAGGGTGCCCACAGCTTGCCTCGTACGTACCTGAACTACGCACAAACAAACTACGTGACCAGGTCACGCAGGCGAGGGGTGAGTCCGAAGTGCTCACCGGGTAAAATCCACAAGCAAATATACATATACAAGCAACCGTAAATTTCCAAGTCACAACGTCAACAATTAATAAAGGTTCTCACGAACCTTAAATAACACACTTGTGATTCTAGACATGCTATTCCAAATTTATTATCAGGGCCCCTATCACTAGTTAAATGGTGGCCGTCTCTTGGTAGTCAAGCTAGCTAGCCCGTGGACCCTGCCCTGGTACCTCCACGTAATAGCTGACACAGACAGGGAGCAGACCCCAAGCACACTCTCTCCCAGCACCATAAAAATAAGACTACCATCTGGCTGTTCCAACATTTAACTGTGACTTACTAGATGTCTAAGTGTATTCAATTTTATTATTTATTTTCTCTCAATTAGTTACTATACATCTATTATCCGACCACTATCTCATTATCCCGAGCAGGCTCACAGCCTCTCCGCTCGTCTGGATAATACAAACTTATTCCAACTGTTAACCCACACTAGTACCCCCGGTACTCAACTCACACAATTCTCACAGTCAACAACAACAGTAATAGACTTACTTATTCCAACATTTCTAACATTATCAATAACATCAACAGTAGAAACAATTCAGCAACATCAACGGCAACGAATATCAACTAAATTCATCTCACAACAACCATTCACAGCCACAAAGTATCATATCAGCAAATATCATACATAGCAAACAAACAGCAACTTGATATCACGGGCAGTATATAAATATTTACTTTTCCTCACCTTAGCCGATTTCCTATTCCTGAAAGTCCTCGAAATGTCCTGGCTCAGGCTCCTCGGGATACTGCTCGTTGTCGACTCCTATATCAAACAATAGTTTATGCACACATAAGATGATATGCAAATGCTCGACTAATACTGTAAGCCGTAAAATAAATACTGGACCAACTCGGTACTCCCCCGGGTTATTCCCATTATCATCATAATTCACCATTTATTTTCAGGTGTCAAAATAATACCATACCTATACCCAGATATTATTCCGGTATTTATTACCTTGATAATACCCTTTCTATATTTATTTTCCTTAAGTATGTACTTTCCAAAATATTTCCATAATATAACCTTATTATCATTATTATTATTTTCCTCCATTTAATTTCTGTCCAGAATTATTCTTCATTTTTTTTATTTTAATTAAATCGGGCTGGGCCATACTAAGCAGCCCAAAGGAGCCAACCTAGGTGCAAGGCCTGGACCAAGACTAAAGCCCATGCTCAGGCCCGCCAAGTCCAGCCCAGCACCTATGTCGACCCAAACCAAGCCCAACAACTCCAACCCAACAGACCAAAACAAACCAGCCGGGTCAACCCACGACCCGCGATCCACATCTGGGTCGTCTTCAACCCAAGGCTCACCTTGGGTTTGACGGCGGCGCGGCACGGGACGACGAGCAAGGCGCCGACACGGGCGGCTAACAAGGTGAGGCAACGGAGAGGAGACGAAGGCGACGCGAGGAGAAGGGAAGGCACGGGCTCAGGTCGTGCGTCGTCCGGCGGCGCTGCTGCGAGGAGAAGCGGTCGTCGGCTGGGTTCGGTGGTGGCTGTAGCAAGGCGAAGACTACCTGCTGCGGCAAGCGAGAGAGGGAGGCAGGAAGACGATGGTGGCGGCGTGCTAGGTGGGTGGTGGGGTCGGTAGTTCACGGTGGAGAAGGGAAGGAGAAGAAGATGGGGGTGGGGTTGCTGCAAAACGCAACCATTTTGCTGGTGGAAGTAGTTGTTTTGTTGTTTTTTTTTTCTTCTTTGCTCTTACTGGTTTTGTGAGTGAGGAAGAAACTGGGTTTGAGTTTTGCAGTGGAAGGAGAAGGTGGTACGTACAGGGTGTCTTTTTGCAAAAGGTGTTGAAGATGATGGTGGCGTACTAGAAAAGCAGGAGAAATACAGGTTAAAAGCATGCAATGCACTGGTAAGTCACGGGTGAGGGACTAGCAATACAGGGAAGTGGCGGCTCACAGGCTGCAGAATTGAGCTGCCTCAATTATGTAGCACTGTGCTGCATGTGAGACGTGTCCCGTCCAGACCAGAAAATAACTATAATACCCCCTTGACTTTATTTCTGGCCCGTTAACCCGAGGATAAACCTGTCTTTTCTCGAGATTCCTGGACCCGAAAAATACCAACTCTGGTCCGTAAAATCCGCAGAAAAATCTAGGAGGTGGGGTATAGGTCGGTTTCAGAATCTGATACATAATTTACCCTGAAATAATTACCCAAGATTATTTTTATATGATAAATTACTGTACAAAGTATATATTTATTATTAATTTTTGTTTATGAATTTAACAAGTAGGTTTCGTAAATAGTCTAGATATATTGTGCAAATTTAAGATATAGATTTATAGTTAGTTTCATTTTTTTAACCTAATAAATAAAATATAAGTATTGATAAGTAAGTTTATAAAGATAATAAGTACATTTATGATTCCATTGTATAAAGTTAATGTAATGACCAAATGGGTTGTATATATTTATTGTTTTTTTTAACATAATAAGTAAGTTTTATAAATAGTCCAAAAATGGTGTACAATTGATATATACATTAATAATTAGTTTTAATTTTTAAAACTAATAAATAAAATATGCATATGAATAAGTAGGTTTATGGATTTAATAAGTATATTTGGAATTCTATTGTATAAAAACAATGTAAAGAACAAATCTTATGTATTGGGTTGTATATATTTATTATTGATTTCGGTTTACGAATTTAATAATTAGGTTTTGTAAATGGCTAGATACATTGTACGAATTTAAGATATATATTTATAGTTAGTCTCAATTTTCAAAACTAATAAAAAGATAAGTATCGATAACTAAGTTTATAAAATTAAGCAGTATATTTATGATTCCACTGTATAAACTTAATGTAATGACTAAACGGGTTGTATATATTTATTATTGATTTTTTTTGAACCTAGGTTTTTTCTAGATAGTCTAGCTACATTGCACAAATTTAATAATTGGTTTTGATTTTTGAATTAAATAAATAAAATATACTTATTGATAAATAGGATTCAAAAATTAGTGAGCATATTTGAGATTTTATTGTATAAAGACAATGTTTCTTTTGAGTCCATTATATTAAGTCACTATCTTTTATAGCTCCATATTTTAAAATTTGAAAGATTCATTGGATAAAATATAACAAATTTGACTTATTATTATTATTATTATTATTATTATTATTATTATTATTATTACTATTATTACTATTATTATTATTATTATTATTATTATTATTATTATTATTATTATTATTATTATCATTATTATTATTACTATTACTATTCCTACTACTATTAATTGCTTATTATTCTAAAAAAAATAATAAAATTTAGAATAAGTAATAATAAAAATTAAAATTATTAAAAATATTATTTTGTTTATAGTGTAATAGATAGCATGTTTTAATAAAACAAGAATATAAGGACAAAAGCTATAATTCGAAAAAGATCAAAATACTACTTAAATAATTACTAAAATAGGAATTAGGTAAAAGAATTGCATTAAATTGAATTTTTAATACAATTAAAAGTATAAAATATATCAAAAATCACTGAATTATATTAATTTTGTAGGATTAATTGATTTGAAAATAGATGATTTATTATTACTATTATTATTATTATTATTATTATTATTATTGTTGTTGTTGTTGTTGTTGTTGTTGTTGTTGTTGTTGTTGTGAAGCTTTTTTAATTTAGTACTCCAAACAAGAAAATAATATTATTGATAATTCAAATAAGCGTTGAAAACAAGATAAATAGTGAAAAGTATTAGACAACAAATAATTAAAAAAATAATTTATTACATTATGTTACTCTTTTTTTTTTTTTTAATGAAACCATTCCGTGTGAATACACGGGTAGAGTGCTAGTTACACTATTGTTATTTTACTTTGCCAACTAACCCAACCAAAATTATTCCCATTTGCCTCTTTGACCGGCTGATACGGTAATTAGGTGGTGTCTATCTTAGTTTTGCCAACATTCTTGCCATTGGTTTTTGGTAACGATGACAATCTTCCCGTTGTTGGGTGAAAACCTACAAAAGCTCCTGATTTTGGTAAACAATTACGCATAAATATGTTCAAACTGAAAAGGAAAGGAAGTTTGAGGTTACTTACATATCTGGATCTGGTAAGTTTTCAGGTACAATTTCTCATACAGGACAATCTCTCCCAGCCTCTCGTTGATCATCATCCGCAACGCCAAATTTGTGTCTTAAAATATATGGGAAAAAAAATTTCCATGGCCAACCCGCAGGCAACCAATTATATATAATATTCTCCCACTCAAACATCTTTCTTCTCAAGCCCTCTAAATTTTCAGATTCACCACTTTAAACTCTTGATTACCGGTTAAACAATCTCATTATCCTCATGGGTTTCCTTTTAAGGTCCAATGTTGTCAACAGACAATGCCTCGAGGATTTGTGTGCAGCAACAAGAAAGAGGAATCCTAAATCAGTTCGTACAAGATACCCTAACTTTCTTCAACAAAACATTCCCAAACCAGACGAAACGGTGGAAATGGAATCGAGGAGAAACCATACAATTCCAAGAAAAATACCAGCTGTTCTTGAAAGACAACATGGCCTTAAACATTTTACGGGTTTGGAGAAGCTATCTCCATCAGCTACAAACGTTTAAACGTAGGCTCGCGCCAACTTTCTAGAGAAAAAACAGAAGCTCTTGGTGTTTCGTGATCAGAATAAAGATATCAATGGGGCTGCCAAAAATGTCCAACTTGACGGGAGAAGGACATAAGTTAGTAGGACGGTCGAAAAAGAAAGTGGCGTCTCGACCAGCATACAAACACAATTAGGCAGTTTGAAGCTACAATCCAGAGACGACATCACACTTGATTGATACTTATCCTCAAGAGACGAACGAGTATGGAAATATGTCAAATGAGGAGCTAGATTTTCCATGCGAGGAATTCATTCAGAGGTTCAGAGGATATGCGGCAACAGGGACAGTAAGCCGAAGCCGTCATTGTCTTATAGAGTGAAAGAACAATAGGATGCCTAGTGCTTGGATGGAGTAGGTGCTTTAAAGCTCTACCGCCAAGAGTAGTGTGAAGTTAGTACAGGAGATATCAAGAGACGTTTTGCATATTTCGATCACTTTGGATATGCGCGTCCTGATCTTCTCAATTGCAGGGGTTCTTTTATGTAGACTGGCGTCGATGTTTCAGGCTTATAATCGGGTGTCTTGTTTTTCTCTTCAGCTTTATAGGCTACGGCACGGAGTCGGTCTCGACATCAGCTTTGAAGACGAACTCAATACCACCAGTTGTACACTTCATTAGTCTAATGAAGGAGGTGCGCAGCACGAGGTCTTCGCCGAAGGTCATCCATCCTACTACTACTCTCGCCGAGGCAAGAGCAGTTGTCTTGTTATGGTGGCCTCTTGAACACCTACAAGAGGTCAACGTTTCCGGGAGGTCACCCATCCTTGTACAACTCTCCCGGAAGCATAGCGACTGTCTTATTATGATGGTTTTTTAAAAAGCATCGAGAGGCCATTCTTATCGGGAGGTCACCCATCCTAGTACTGCTACTACTCCCGCCCAAGCACTATCCCATATCTTGTTATGGTGGCCTTTTAAACACCTTCAAGATGTCACTAGACTTTTTCCAATAAGAAGTAGCTCTAACTATTTTAAGGTTGAAGGGTCTGCGTTGTTCTACCCCTTGGTGTAATCTAATTAGCATTATGTAGGTAATATTCTTTTAGATATCTGAAATGATAAAGCAAAAATAATATTCAGCAATAAATTTGTACTTCCAAGCCATTAGTAGCTTACAATTATAAAACTCAAATCCTCAAAAAAATTACTGTAACAACCCAGGTAAAAATTTGGTATTTTTACCGGGACTGTAAAAGTCATTATACAGTTATTTACCTTTGAATTTAATCTTGGGTAATTAATTCAAGGTAAATCGGGCATTGTTTTTCCAAACCGAGGTTTTTGTCGCACTCGGGATTTTTCCGTGGATTTTACGGACCAAAGTTGGTATTTTTCGGGTCTCGGAATCCTCAGAAAATCACACCAAAAATATAACTAAGGAGGTATATCAGTTATTTTCTGGTACGGACAGAAGCCGCCTCATATGCTGCACAGTAGTGCATAACTGTGGGCAGCCGCCGCCTTCTCCTGTGATGCGTGTGAACTGCTTGTATGACCCATGCCTTACCAGTATTTGCATTACCTGTTTACCTGTGATTCTTCTGCTTCCAGTGCACCACTTTTCTTTCTTCTTTCTGCCTGCAACCCATAGCCACCTTACTCTCCTCTGCAAAGACTTCACCTGCAAACTCTGTAAAAATCCTCTGCCCAGAAAAGCCCAGTGCAACATAAAACCAAAAAAAAAAGAAGAAAACCAACACACACACACCAGCCGACACCTCCGCCACGACCATCAGCCAGCGCCACCGACGACGAGTAGCACCGGATCGAGGCAAGACATCCGGCGAGTCCTCTGCCCTTGACGCTGCTCGCAGTGCCAACCAACCTCTTCTCTACCTCCGTCGCTGCTTCTCCTTCCTACTGCCAGTATCGCCATCGCCGAGCCAAGCCGCAGCAAGACCGGGTTGTGCTTTGCTGCTGCCGACGACCACCACCAACAACCGCCCTCGCTCACGCCTCTTCCTCCTCTTCTCTTGGCCTCGCCTTGCTAGCACGCCGCGTCGCACCGCTACGTCGCTTGGCCGATCGCGCCGCCGTCTCCCAATTCCGCCATGTGGACGTCACCTGCAACTCAGCTAGGTGAGTGACGGGCGACCCGGATAAGCCCACGGGTCAAGACAGACCCAGATGGGTCAGAGTTTTGGACCAGGCCTTGAGCTTGGGTATGGACCATGACTTGGGCTGGGTGTTATGGCTTGATGGGTTTTGGTTTATGCTGGGCCGGGCTTGAACCTTGGGCCCATTCCGTTAAATAAATATATAAAGACTACATGATTATATTTTCCGAAATACAAAATATATTATGGGAAATAATATGGTTAATACCTTTTAGAAAAAAATTATTATATGGTAAATGCCTTATGGAGAAAAATATATAAGTTTGGATAAAAAAAATTATATAAAAATATCTTGAAAAGGGTATTACCAAGATACAACACCGGAATAATAACCGTAAATATATGTATGATATATAAATAATTTGTGAAGGAAGGAAATACATATAATTTTGGAAATAATATTTATACGAGAATATTGACCGGGTACGATTAACGGAATAATAATCACATGCATATCATATTTATTGTGCATTTGTGTGACCATATATTTGTTATTAATTATATATAGGGTTTGATAACGTGAACGAGCACGTGGAACCGGAACCAGAGGAGTATCCGGAGGAATTTATCGGCTAAGGTGAGGATAAGTAAATATTAATATGTTGCCCATAATATCAAGTTCCTGTTTGTTCACTGTGTGTGATATTTGCTGGTATGATACTATCTTTTGTGGCTGTGAATGGTTTGTTGTGAGATGAATTAAGTTGATAATTGCTGCCATTGATGTTGTTGGAATTATTGCTACTGTTGAGTTTGTTATTATTGTTGTTGACTGTGAGACTTGTGTGAGTTGAGTACCGGGAGTACTAGTATGGGATGACAATTTGGAATAAGTTTGTATTATCCAGACAAGCGGAGAGGCTGTGAGCCTGCTCGGGATAATGAGACAATAGTCGGTTAGTAGAAATGTAGTAACTAGTCGAGGGAAAAGAAGATAATAAAATGGAAACACTTAGATATCTAGTAAGTCACGGTTAAATGTTGGAATGGCCTGATGGTAGTCTCAATATTTATGGTGCTGGGGGAGAGTGTGCTTGGGGTCTGCTCCCTGTCTGTACCAATTTTTATTTTAGGCGCTGGGGGAGAGTGTGCTTGGGGTCTGCTCCCTGTCTGTGCCAGTTATTATGTGGAGGTACCAGGGCGGGGTCTACGGGCTAGCTAGCTTGACTACCTGGCGATGGCCAACATTTAACTTGTGGTAGGGGCCCTGTTAATAAAATTGGATTAGTGTGTCTAGGGTCACAAAGAGTGCTATTAAGGTTTGTGAGAACCTTCTATTTGTTGCTGCTTATTCTGCTCGTTATTATCGATTGAGGAATTGTCTGTGACTTGGCTATTATTGGTTGCCTGTATATTTATCTTTACTTATGGATTTTACCCGGTGAGCACTTCGGACTCACCCCTCACCTGCGAGCTTTCATCCTGTAGGTTGAGTTATTTGTGGTTCAGGGAAGATGCATTACAGACAGGCTGCGGCGTTATCCCTCAGACAGGACTCGGATCCATTAGCATGCATCTAATATTTGCATATGGTGTCTTTGAGAAAATAAATGCTTCCGTTGTGCTATTATTGATGTCCCCGAGGTCGGGCCACGTGTGTTGATGTTGGGCCGAAGGGCCTCTGATGTTTATAATGTGACATTGGGCCGTTGGGCCGGTTTCTCTGATATAATTACTGATATTATCCTTGGGCCGTTGGGCCGGGTTTCGTGTTATATTTACTATCGTACAGTTCCGGCACGTGTTTACTGAGACTGGTAAATACGGGTCGGGGCGTTTCATTTACATGAAACTAACTTGTATTCTCAGGAACAAAAATATTTCACATTAGAGGAAATATCAACGCTCAAAATACATGATGTAACTTGAATTAAGAAGTAAAATTGTCTTGCTATGAATTATTTTGATTTTTTGAGTGGATACCTAAACGCATGTATTTCGATAAAACAATATATCATACAAGAGGAAATAACATGGTGAAAAAACTTAATGAACCATGATTGGGAAAAATTATTTTGCAACCCCTTAGTACTTATTTTGGGCTTTTGTGTGTGAATAACCCACGCGAAGATTAGTACAATTAAAAGTTATTTTTCCTAAGGTTAACACCTTTCGTGAAGAAGACTTGAGCATCCAGTAGAAATACGTCTATATGTATATTTTAGATAAGTTAACCGTCTGAGCTCCTCACGGAACTTATTTATATAAGTCGATCCACCCAATAAACTAGTCGAGCTTTCAAAATTAGGAATCACTCTCGGCAAGAAGATACCTCAACCTATAGGGAAAGAACGGAACAACATATATACGAAATTAACATGTTGATCTCCAGAATTTAACAGGTCAACCTAAATAAATTGTCACTAACCGACGAATCTCTCATTTCAACAAGTCATCCTTTAGGGTTTGATAACTAAAATTCTAAAATTCTCGACATACAAAATTTGACTTGTCAGCTAAAATTAGAATTGAAAGGTAGCCCTACTGCATCCGTCTTTTAAGTATTTTCAAGAAATCATGGGATCTTCCATTGCAACGACATGAGCCCTATTGAAGAAAAATATGAAACCGTTGACTTATATTGTTTAAGAATTGGAAATTTTATGGTACTTATTTAAGCAAATTTTTTTTATATAGAGAAAAATAAGTAAAAAGGTTCATCTAGCGTACCGGTAGTAAATTATCTTATCGGTCACGTTCAATTAAAAATTGAGTACCCTACTTACAAATCCAAGAGAACACACAGTAGAAAAAGCTATTACACTATTAATATTTACTTTGCCAACTATCCCAACCAAAATTATTCCCTTTTGCCTCCTTGAGCGGCTGATACGGTAATTAGGTGGTTTCTATCTTACTTTTGCCAACATTCTTGCCACTGGTTTTTGGTAACGATGACAAACTTCCCGCTGTTGGGTGAAAACCTACAAAAGCTCCTGATTTTGGTAAATAATTACGCATAAATATGTTCAAACTGAAAAGAAAAGGAAGTTTGAGGTTACTTACATATCTGGATCTGGTAAGTTTTCAGGTACAATTTCTCACACACGACAATCTCTCCCAGCCTCTCATTGATCATCCTGAACGCCAAGTTTGTGTCTTAAAATATGTGGGAAAAAAAAATCCATGGCCAACCCGCAGTAAACTAAATATATATAATATTTTCCCACTCTCACATCTCTCTTATCAAGCCCTCTAAATTTTCAGATTCACCACTTTAAACTCTTGATTAACGGTCAAACATTCTCATTATCCTCATGGGTTTCCTTTCAAGGTCCAATGCCGTCAACAGACAATGCCTCGAGGATTTTTGTGCAGCAACAAGGAAGAGGAATCCTAAATCAGTTCGTACAAGATATCCTAACTTTCTTCAACAAAACATTCCCAAACCAGACGAAACGGTGGAATTGGAACCGAAGAGAAACCATACAATTCCAAGAAAAATACCAACTGGTCTTGAAAGACAACATGGCCTCAAACATTTTACCAGTTTGGAGAAGCTGTCTCCATCAGCTACAAATGTTTAAACATTGGCTCGCGCCAACTTTCTATAGAAAAAACAAAAGCTCTTGGTGTTCCATGATCAGAATAAAGATATCATTGGTACTGCCAACAATGTGCAACTTGACGGGAGAAGGAAATAAGTTAGTTGGACGGTCGAAAAGGAAGGTGGCGTCTCGTCGAGCATACAAACACAATTAGGCAGTTTGAAGCTTACAATCCGGAGACACATCACACTTGATTGATACTTATCCTCAAGAGAAGAACGAGAATGGAAATATGTCAAATGAGGAGCTAGATTTTCCATTCGAGGAATTCATTCAGAGGTTCAGAGGATATGTGGCTACCGGGACAGTAAGCCGAAGACGTCGTTGTCTTATAGAGTAAAAGAACAATAGGACACATAGTGCTTGAATGGAGTAGGTGCTTTGAAGCTCTACCGCCAAGAGTAGTATGAAGTTAGTATAGGAGATATCAAGAGACGTTTTGCATATCTCGATTATTTTGGATATGCGCGTCCTGATCTTCTCAATTGCAGGGTTGTTTTATGTTGACTGGCACCGATGTTTCAGGCTTACAATCGGGTGTCTTGTTTTTCTCTTCAGTTTTACAGGCTTTGGCACGGAGTCAGTCTCGAAATCAGCCCTGAAGACGAACTCAATACCACTAGCTAGTTGTACACTTCATTAGTCTAATGAAAGAGGTGCGCAGCACGAGGTCTTCGCTTTAGGTCATCCATCCTAGCACTGTTCTAGCCCAGGCACAAGCAGTTGTCTTGTTATGGTGGCCTTGTAAACACCTGCAAGAGGTCAAAGTTTCCGGAAGGTCACCCATCCTTGCACAACTCTCCCTGAAGCACAACGGTTGTCATGTTATGCTGGTTTTTTAAACATCGTCGAGAGGCCATTCTTATCGAGAGGTCACACATCCTAGTACTGCTACTACTCCCGCCCAAGCACTATCCCGTATCTTGTTATGGTGGCCTTTTAAACACCTTCCAGATGTCATTACATATTGTCCAATAAGAAGTAGCTCAAACTGTTTTGAGGTTGAAGGGTCCGCATTCTTGTACCCCTTGGTGTAATCTAATTAGCATTATGTAAGTAATATTCTTTTGAATATCTGAAATGATAATGCGAAAAGAATATTCGGCAATAAATTTGTACTTCCAAGCCAATGTAGCTTACAATTATAAAACTCAGATCCTCACAAAAATTACTATATATTTTATGAAACTAACTTGTACTCTCAGGCACAAAAATATTTGACGTTAGAGGAAATATCAACGCTCAAAAACTTGTCTAAACCTCTTTTCCTAAACAACTTGTATTTTGATAAAACAATATATAATACAAGAGGAAATAACATGGTGAAAAAACTTAATGAACCACGATTGGGAAAATTTATTTGGCAACCCCATACTACTTATTTTGGGCTTTTGTGTGTGAATAACCCTTGCGAAAATTAGTACAACTTAAAAATATTCTTTTTCGTAAGGTTAACACCTTTCGTGAAGAAGACTTGAGCATCCAGTAGAAATACGTCTATATGTATATTTTTGATAAGTTATTTATATAAGTCGATCCACCCAATAAACTAGTCGAGTTTTCAAAATTAGAAATCACTCTCGGCAACAAGATACCTCAGCATATAAAGGAAGAACGGAACAACATATATAAGAAATTAACATGTTTGAAGGAATTTATGTACATATACATAGCATAGATAAGGACATTTATCTGTAAGTACTGAAGCGGAAGCGGTTGTCAAGATCGGGAGCCACGGCTTGAATTACTGGTCGGTGAAGACCGTCATATTATATCGGATCGGTCTCCTTGTCTCCACGGTCTAAACCCTAGATTGCAGTAAGCAGGTTATCTGTCTTTTTATCCAACTTATGTACAATGTGTACAATACACGGTATATCAGCCTCCCTTTGTAGTGGCTTATATAATTTATTAGTTGTGCCCAGTTGGGCTTAAGTGAGCACCCCTTATGGGTGGAGTCACTATTTTCCAACATCTTCCACTCACACATAATGGGAGTGCTCATAAACACAATCATGAGAAACAAATTCTCATCAGAAACTACAAACATCCATACAGGGAAGTTGAACCGTGCGACCCGCATACTATGAGAGCTAAATGCTATACATCTGTTAGGAATATATAGCCTCTCAACGAGAACAAACCTGCAAGTAGATCGAAAGGTATGCAAGTACCCTAGATAATAAATCACATTAGAAATCTACCGAAGATCTCTCTTTTAAAGATACATTGTATTCATAATTAAAAGCGTATGTCATAATTGGTGCACCGGTGAATACAAACTAATGTGTTTTCGGTAAATGATCTTCCTCTCCTCACGATCCCCTTAACTCAACTTAACTTGCTTTTCTAGACATGTCCCGCCAGACCGAATTAGTGTCCATGGTCCTTTGGCAACACACTAAGATAACAAACATCAAACTGAATCTCAAGTACCTGATCGGAGTCCTGAGGGTACATAGTAGAGCCATCACAAAGGGCTCTAGGTCTCACACACCAATAAGCAGAGATTGAATTTATGTAAACACGTTTGGTTGACAAATCGCAGACATGGTATGAAACATGTGCTACAGCATTTTCTCCTTTCCCGTGGAGCGTATGTCTTTCCCATATGGAATGCTGTATAGATGATATTTAGACACCATATAAGTCCAAATTTGAGTTCCTCGGTCTACACATCAGCTTGAACTCACATCTGGCCCATTAACTAGACTCAGTGAACATATTCCACCGTGAAAATGACCTTCTATCATTATACAGCCGACATTCATAATTTTAAGCCACAAGCTCTCAAATTATCCATCTGATAATTTTGCTTAAAATCTGTCTCATCTCCACTTATCACAAAGATAAGGAGGCAGTTACCTGTGTAAGAGGGCTAACCTTGTGTCTACTCAACATACTCTTAACACATAAATGAAGAATGTACATAACATTCATCCATATGTATGCATGCAAATCAACTTATTTGATAGCAAGAACATTAAATATAGGTTGTGAACTTTGGGAAAATAATAAGCATAAAGTGAAGTACTTAAGCCTACACAATTTTAATACCTAATGTGTTACACAAACACATCCCAAGGTAAAGGCTTAAACAGTGCATTTATTCACTTGTCTCTTATAGACAGATACTTCACATTCACAACCTTGCACACAACAATGCCATCTGCATAGCTGTATCGGATGTCTACTTATTTGGTGAAACTAACCGTTCTTGGCAATAGAAATTGCAACCTCACTGTCATAGTCGATTAACACTAGATCAGTGTTCTATGCATTATCCATCTCATAAATCCAAGAACATATTCAACTAAATGACTTTTATACTACTGAAGCAAGAGCCACACATTTAGCATCAATCGCACACAAGAATACACATGATCATTTCTTGCTACTTTATGATATGGCGCCATCATATAGTAAGAGTATATATCTAGATGTAGAATTTTCTACCATCTAGATCTTTTCTATAATCAAGACTTGTGTATTCGACCAAGAAGGAGCTTTCCTTGCTTGGTGACAAAGATGTAATCAACAAAATTCTTTAGACATTATTGATCCTTTTTAACTGCTTGTAATGTGCTATGCCTAGGTCGGATTGACATCTATCTGTTAAGCTATTTGCTTAACCAATAGCTAGTCTATCATACACCATAGTGTACAACAAAATTCTGTGAACACCCAAATTTGACCCACGAATATTTTACTGAAACTAAATTCCAAAACATGCTTAACTTGAGGTTAGTGAGATGATCTGATTTTGGGTTAAGATATAATAAGAATTTAATTTAGTAGAATTAATGTATTTTGGTAATCTAAACCTTTATCCATATAAACCCTTAGGATTAATAAGATGATTTAATCTTAAGGTAAAACATATAATAAGGTTTATTCACATCAAAATACATTTCATTGTTTTACTTGGGCTTCTTTAGTTGCTTTTAACCCAATTATATTGAGATGATTTATTCTTGGGTTAGGAATGGGTTTAAAGGTCCAAGTAAATGGATTCTCCAGAGTTTACCCAGCCTATTAACACATTTCTTGCAGGATAATTTTAGCCCTGATTTTCGTGGAAAATCAGAGCTAAATCATCATTTATGTAGAAATGTTGTTTTTGGTATGATTTAGTATGAAATAGGCATTAAGGTGTAATCAATCCATTACGGAATGATTTAGGGGGAGTGATAATCAAGTAATTGAGTGATTCTGGGTTGAATAGGGGTTGATTACACGGTATGATCAAATCAGCGCTGAATTAGGGGGATTGGAGACCGAAAAAGGAAAGAACGGGTGACATGCGGGGTGACCGGCGGTCCTCTCGCGACGAACGCCAGGTGCTGGCGGTCATCCCCACATGACCGCCGACACTGGGGGTCATCCAAAGGATGACCGCCGACAACGGCGGTCATAGGTGCCCAGAATCTCCGATTTTTGCCGATTTTGTTCCTAATTTGATCCTACGCAGTTTTGGACCAGATTTTCAGGCATAATCTTCACCAATAAACAGGTCCACACCCCTAGGCTTCCCAGAGCACTATAAATAGGACCCCTCACACACATTTCAAGGGGATCACACATTTTTATCATATACATACCTATAAGCCTTGAGTGCTTGGAGAAACTCTACTCCTCCAAGCCTAGAAACACATTCCTTAGGCAGAAACTCTGGAGGATTTTCGTGGGAGACATTAGCGGTGGTTCAGCAAGGAGAGGTCAAGAAGAGGACCAACCATAGAGCTTAGAAATGACAAGAAGGTGGGTGTAGAACTCAACCCATTACAAGGAGCTAGAGGAGAGCAACAAGAGGTAACACTAAACCCTCTCTTTTGATTGGTCTCTGTTGATTATATGCTGATGCTTGGGATGATGTAAGTGGCCGATTTGTGCCATGTTTAGAAATACGTGGCTTTGACCCCGATCACTCGGGTACGTAGGTAATCTCGGTCTTACAACGAGATGCAAGCCAAATATTCTTCTTTTCCCATTCTCTTTACTTTCCACACCTGCACACTTGCACCAGGCACGCTTGCATTTCATAATTACACATAGTCTCGACCCAACAAGGAACGGTGCCTAACACCTTCCCATCTGTGACGAACCCCCGATCCCATAACTTTGGTTCGCCATGACCATGTAGCCTAAAGGAGTCATATTAAGGTTTTTCCCAAGTTTTGTCCTTAATAAAACTTGGGTCGCGACTCCAACGTTATGGGATTGACCCAAAGAAGAAGGTGAAAGGATTATGTGAATAAGCCCAAGTGATTTTGGGTCGGGTATTCACAACTTCCGACTGCGCTCTGTTATGGAACTTGGCTTATTCATCACTCTAATCAGGAGTCTCAGGACACACGATTTCTCAAAGTATGGCATTTATTGATAGGAGTTTAGATAGGATTACTTTGATGCATATTGTATTATTTCAAACCTTTATCAGTGTAATTCTCTTACGAGAAATACAATAATTTGTTGAAACAATATCTTGAAATCTTAATTTCAAGCTTATATGCAATCTTTATCCATATCATCTATCTCGATTGAGATGACAACTAGGTCCTTTACCTTGTTGATTAAAATCTATATCATTTCTAACTATAAGCATGTCATATACGTACTATACGTAAATTATAAACATACTTGGTACATGCCTTGAGGATTAGATGACCAATATAGATTTTAAAGTCCACAAACCATATGTTTATGGTCCTCTTCAATGAAGCATAATCTGTTTCATTCAATTTCTAATGGGAAAGGTATTACTACATCCGTTTGACGTAATCCAAGGTTTAAGTTTGAAATAATAGCTAGAAACATCACAGATAGGTAAAAAACACAGAAATCGAGATTGACTCTTGTAATCTACCTCCTTCTTTAGTGTACCTTTTACCTATTAGTTGAGTCTTAAATTTCTCAACTATGCCACTAGCCTTAAGCTTGCTTTTGAGAATTGTGAACATCCAAATTTGACTCATGAATATTCCTTTAATTTAGATTTCAGATATGCTCAAACCATAAGATTAATGTGATGATTTGGTCTTTAGCTAAGGTAAACTTAGAATTTATTTTAGTGCAATACATATTTTATGAATTGGGGTTTATATGTTTGAACCATAGGATTAATGAGATGATTTAATCTTAGGATAAAGATATACTAAAGCCAGTTCATTAAAATATCATCCTATTTTATTTATTTGGGCTTTCTTGTTTATTTTAACCCGATTATAATGAGAAGATTTATTTTTGGGTTAAGGATGAATTTGAGGGCCTAAGTCAATCAAATGTGGACCTTCCAGAGTTGAGTAGCCCACAAACACATTACTAGCAGACTAATTTTAGCTCTGATTTTCGTGAAAAATTAGAATTAAATTATTCTCTAATGGTAATTGTGTTTTTAGTATGATTTGGGCATACAATCAATTAGGGAGATGATTGGGGGAAGTACTAATCAAGAAAAGAGGTGATTCTGTGTTGATTAGGGGTCAATTACACGGTGGAATCAAATCAAGAAGGAATTAAGTGAAACCGGGTGCAAAAAAGAAAAAAACGGGGAAATGTGGGGGTGACGGGTGGCCATGGCGGGATGCCCGCCGGCGGCCATCCAGCCCATGACCGCTAGCCCTGGCGGTCTTGGTGCCCAGAATTCCCGATTTTCCCCGATTTTCTCCCCTAATTTTGTTCTACACGGTTTTGGCCCAAATTTTTGGCTAAGAACTTGGTCATTAAGCAGGTCCAAGTCCCTATATTCCTCAGAACACTATAAATAGGGCCTCCCATTCACATTTCAAGGGATCAATCTCTCATTACACATACACCCCCACAAGCTTTGTTGCTTGGAGAAACTCTACGTCTCCAAGTCTAGAAATATTTCTGTAGGCAGAAACTCTGGAGAAATTTCATAGGAAAGCATCAAGAAAGATGTCAATAAGAGGAGATCAAGAGGAGGGAGGAATCAAAAGCAATCTTGGAGCCAAGAAGGTGGTGAATCCGAGTAGAAGGACCTGATGTAAGAAGTCTCAGAAAAAAAATTCATATCTCGGGTTCTAGAAGTGGGATTGTTGTGATCTTGGACTCTCTGGAAAGCTAAGAGGGAGAGCTACAACGTTTTTGTTGAGCCATGAAGCTGAATCGGCCGTTCTCATTGTCTAAAATCCAGTAGAAGACGACTCATAGATTCTATCCAACAACCGAGATAAGTATTCTAAGCCGTTCTTGATTGTGAATCTTAATGATTGCTATTTGCTGCTGATTTGGTGTTGCTGAATGATACTTTTGTTGATGATGTGAATGTTATGTGATGCTATGAAAAGAACTACGTGGACTTTGAACGCGGTCGCCAGGGTACGCAGGTGGTCTCTAGTGGTGGAGACTCAAGTGCAATTATTTTATTTTCCCTTTTTGTTCCAATTCAATTCCTTTTATTTTCTTTATGTGATTTGTTTTCACACTACACACACTTGCACAAGGTATACTTGCTTTTTTCAATTGCATAAAGTTTTTCCCCAACACGGATGGGTGCCTAATACCTTCCCATCCGTGACGACCCCCCGGGCCCATTATCTTTGGTTCGCTAACTAGTTGCTTTAAATGGAATCATTGGGATTCATGAACGATTTTTTTCCCAAATTTTGTCCCATATTAAAATTCGGATGGCGACTCCAAAGATAATGGGTGTTGGTAAAGATGAAGGAAAAAATGGAAGGGTGAGGAGGCCCAAGTGATTTTGAGTCGGGTTCTCACAACCGGCGACTCCGCTGGGGACATAGAGGATTTAAGAAACTTTGTACAATCACCGAATCTTGTTTGGCTTTTTATGTGTCATCATAAGTGCCTTGCATTCATGATGATTGATGTGAAGCCTCTACCGTAGGAGGGCAAGGAAATCCGAGTCCGCTACATGCTTTCCACAAGCGACAGTGGCTTGAGTGAACCCATTTCTCGATGCTTAGCAATGATGGGGATTAATGGGCCTTGTACCTCAAGCGATATCCATTATCACATGTGAGTAGGTCAACCTATTCTATAGCGGCAATCTCTAGCCCCCAACCAGCTGCATACCTTGAGCATCTCATGCATATTGAATCAAAAAGTGGTACGTGCATTTTTGTATGATTATTATTGTGGATTCGAGTATGTGTAAATAGAGTGTTTTTGTTTTAATAAACCAGAAAAATCAATAAAAAGGAAAGAGTATAGTTAAAAAATTTTCGTTGGGCCCGCCTCGCACCGGTTAGCGGGACCGCCGTGCTAACTCTGCGTGGGGTGCTAGATTGTGTGGTGTGAATTGATGAGTCTAGTAAAGGAACCATAAGGGAGTAGGTATACATGTTTAAGCCGATGTCAGATTTTTGGTGCTGTTTCCAGTTGACACATATGTTCAGTCGGTCTACCTTGTCATAGGGAATTCACATTTGCATACATTGAGCATTGCATTACATATTTTCAAAGCATAAAACAAAAATTCGAGCTAGGGTGTCTCAATTTTACAAATACTCATATTTTTGGACTTGTGTCTTGAAAGAAAGAAAAAGGATGAAATATTTTGAAAGAATAGTGAAAAATGTTTTTACGAATGTATCACATAATCCCACCACACTTTCCTACCATTTTCAAATGTCTTGGAAGAAAAAAAAGCTTGAGTCTAGTATCCCCGATGACCAAAAACTCTATCATTAGAATTGAACCCTTAGGACACCATGGGTGAACAGTGCTTTAATTGAAAGGGGATGGTGAAGATATTAGGGATGATGGATACATCACAAGTCGATGATCCCAGTAGACAAGGAGATAGTAAAGACATAATTGAAAATCGTAAAGGGACCCTAAGGCGAAAGGTGGGAAGATGGCAGAGGCAGTGATGAAGCATCGACTTAAGACACCGAGGTGACTTTTGGCCTTCTCGTGAGAGGAGATGTATGCCCCAGTATTTATGGCAGAAGAAGTGAGATGGGATGACCTGGTTGGACCTTCTCATGATAGGGGATGTGAGCCCTAATATTTATGGCAGAGAAGGGGAGGTGGGATGACTTGGTTGGGCTTTCTTGTGAGAGGAGATGTAAGTCTGGGTGTTCTCTCATGGAGGAAGATGTAAGCCCCAATTTTTATTCGTGAACCTAGTTGATGAGCCAAGGAGAGAAGTTGAGTTGAGGAACCGAGTTGATGAGCCAAGCCGAGGAGCCGAACTGATAAGCCAAGTTGATGAGCCATAATGAGAAGCTGAGTTGATGAACCGGGTTGATGAGCCGAGCCAAAGAGCCGAACTGATGAGCCAAGTTGATGAGCAACAATGAGAAGCTAAGTTGATGAACCGAGTTGATGAGCTGAGCTGAGGAGCCGAACTGATAAACCAAGTTAACTGATGTGCACATATTTCACATAGTATTAAAGGCATGAAAACTTCTTTATTATTATTATTTTGAATAAAAATCATGCATTTACTTATCTTTCTTTGTTTTATTGTTGAATAAATTGCTTGAACTAACAATTATGTTTTCA
This sequence comes from Turnera subulata, assembly GCA_028386065.3. NCBI lineage: Eukaryota > Viridiplantae > Streptophyta > Magnoliopsida > Malpighiales > Passifloraceae > Turnera > Turnera subulata. The sequence continues at coordinate 64,004 of JAKUCV010007689.1, forward strand.
GGTGTAAAATCGTCCCTCTTCGCTACCGAGAACGATCAATTTCGGCCAAAATTGGAA
>JAKUCV010007690.1:6365-21755 GCA_028386065.3 Turnera subulata
GATCCTCATCAGTTTGTGTGGACCTCGAAACAGTAGGAGGAGATGATGAGGCAGAAGGCTGATGACAAAGCCATTGTGCCCAATTTTGAAGTTCAATGGGAACTGTTGGAGGAATATCAGTTGTGTGGCCTGCAACAGGTCTAGCAGGGGTGGAAACCAAAGAGGTGGAGGTAATATTGGTGTTCCCAGGGATTGTGAAACCATTGAGACTGCAAAGAAAGTTTCTAGCTTCACTGGCTAGGCGGGGTACATCAGCAATAGTTCCTTCAATGATTTTCCATATGTGAACAACGGGTCGCGGGGCAATGGAGGAGCTATGCTGAACATATGGTCGATGAACTACCACATAAGCAGCAATAGTCTCCCTTTGTGCAGATGGGTGAGTGGCTTGAATTCGAGCCAGTTCTCTTCGCCACTAGGGGAGAGGAGCAAAAGTTTGGAGGAAAGAACCCTTTATTCCTCCTTGAGGCCAAAGGTTCAACACTCACTTTTAACATTTTTTGCTCCATTTTAGTTCCATTTTGCTTAATGTGCCCCCCATAAATTTAAGCACCATATTTGGCCCCCCTTCAATTATCAGGATTGTCATTGGTTTTCCAATTTCGGTTTCAAGAATATCCAAGCATATAGTGTAAAAAAATTTCTGTTATGACTTATGCATTGCCCATCCACAGTCTGTTCTGTTCACAATTAAAACACTCCCCTGGCAACAAAAAATAACGCTACTGTACTGGAAGTTTGGTAGTCATCCTTGCGCCACATTAAAAGAAGGTAAGCTGTTAATTTCGCTCAATAAAAAATTTAATTCTACCTTAAAATTGACGTTTGTCAGTAGAACTATCTGCCATTGTTTTTCAGTATCTACGGAAAATGCAGGAAATATCAAAAGTTAGAAAGAGATGGATTTTTATCATTGAAGAAAGAAGCAAAGAGGCAGATGCTCTTTTGCTTTCGCAACATGGATGTACATGTTTTTTTCTCTTAGTGCTCTTCTTTTTCTTTTATCGCTTTCATTCAAAAATGGCTGTCCCTTTCGTTGCCATCAGTTGGGATAAAGTGCTCTGCGGATTAGGATTGGGCACCACATTGAATCCAAGGAAGGAAATATCTTCTCAAAAGAGAAACTGTGATTGCCAAATGCACCAACAATATTAATCCAGTTTCCAGTAACAGTAAGAGGGCTTTGCCCCTTTTGCGGAAACACCAACATACGAGCAGTTTTTCTATTCACCGAGGTGCCCAGCGGTGACTTGACATTTAGGGTGAGGAATGAAAGCATTGGAGATAGCATAGGAGGATCCTTTTAGAAATGTACAGGAGCTTTTGTTCGAAGCTATGTATTTCCTATGAAGGGTGAGCTCTCCACGCATTATTTAATTTCTCTTCTTCTTTTATGTACGCTATGCATTATCTTTTTTTTTGGTTAATTACTCCTCGAATTTGAAGTTTGAAATTCAAAATTTCCTCAACTAAAAAAAATCAGAATGGAGATACCTAAACTTTTATTTCTTAAAAAGAAATCCTTAAACAAGTACAGATTCGACTCGAAACTCTCAATATAAACTAATGCCTGGTTATGCCAATTGCCCTAGTTGACAATATTACTTTTCTTTATGCCTGGCGGCAACTCGGATCTTATGTTCTTCAAATGCCCGGCTTTTCTGCCGGTTGTCCGGCTGTAAAAAGAAGAGGTTAGTTCACAACTCTGAAAGCCGAAGGCGAAGCGAGGAAGGCTGCTACAGCGGCAGATAAGGAAGAGATTTAGGCAACTTCAGAGTCTTAACTGACCTACCGGACTCTAAAGGTACCACTTATCTGGCAGCTAGAAACTTGCCGCTCCATTTCCCCGTGCATTACACGGGCTTAGTTATATTTATCTATATATATTTAAAAAAAATAAAAAAGAGATAATTTAAAATGCAATAAATTAAAAAAATATATACTCACATGTATAATGAGAATGAGTAGAGAATAAATGTTGTTTATTACATTATTAAAATATATTTAATAAATTATTGATAAAAATAATAAAATTAGAAATTGAAATAAATAAAGGAAAAAATAATACTAACATGTGCAATAAAAGAGACTGAATGAGAAGTAGTGAATGAAAAAAATAGTAACAACAGAGAATAAGAGCATATAAGTAAGTGTTTGCTTTTAAATACAGAGAGCATAAAATGTGACAGCCCAGGTAAAAATTTCATTTTTACCGGGACTGTTTAAGTTAATTTACAGTAATTTACCATTGATTTTAATCTTGGGTAATTAAATTATGATAAATCGAGCATCGGATTCCGAAACCGAGCCTAGTCCCACGTTCGGGATTTTTCTGCGGATTTTACGGACCAAAGTTGGAATTTTTCAGGTCCAAAAACCTTCAGAAAAGCCGGGTTTATCCTCGAGTTAACAGACCAGAAAAAAAGATAAGTGGGTATATCGGATATTTTTTGGTCCAGACAGTGCACAGCATATCAGCATAGTGAAGATGCCATTTACTGTGAAGTCTGTGATTTGTTTCCTGTGGGCATGTGAAGCTTTGTCTCCTCCTGTGATGCCCGTGATACACCTCGTTAAAGTCTGCCTCTCCCCTGCTTTCTTCCTCACGCACATCCTCCATCTCCTGCACATCACCGTTTTCCTACAACACCTCCGCCTAGCTTCAACCCTTGAACCAGAAAAGAAAAAAAATAAAAAAAAAAACAAACACATCACACACCCACTGCCACATCATCGCCACCATCTTCCTCCCCTCCCTCTTTCTTTTCTTTTTCGATTTCTTCCTCCCCGAGCCACCCACACCCGACCGAGCCACCTGCAACCGCCACCAAACCTCACGCACCTTCCTTCTCCCTCTCCCTTCTGTCGCAACCGGTCGCCGCCGCCTTCACCCCGAGCGCGACGACCAGCAAGACGACCCGAACGGAGCCGCCCGTCCCTCGCTCCTCCTCGTCGCTGCAACCGACGCAGCCGCCGCCGTCAAGCACCACCTGCGGTCGCGCCCTCCTCGTCGCACTCCCTCGCATCGCTTCGCCTCATCCCGGTGCCGTCTCCTCGCGCCGTTGCCGCTGCAGGTGAGCTGCAGATCCGTTGTAAGGTTTCGACCCGGATGGACTTCCATGGGTCGGGTCGACCCGCGAGTAGAGTTTTGGGTCAGATGGGTTTTGGGCTGAATAGTTGGGTCCTGTGTAGCGCGGACCTGGGCTGACCACGCGTGGGCTTGGGCTTACTGGGCTCCTGCTTGGTCTGCTGGGCTTGGGTTCTGGGCTGGTACTATTTGGCCCAGTTCGAATTTTAAAAAGGGGGGAAGAGAAAATAAAATCTGGAAAAAAATAAATTTGGAAGGAAAATAATTCTTGGGAAATAAAAATATAACTTGTGGAGATAATATTTTGAGAAAAAATAATACATATGGTATATTATGGAAAATAAATATATATATTTTGAGGAAATAATTTTGGAAATGGGTATTATCAAGGTAATAAAATACCGGAATAATATCCGGGTATAGGTATAAGTATAGTATGGTATTCTGACACTTGAAATAAATAGTGAATGATGATGATAATGGAAAATTAACCGGGGGAGTAACCGAGACGAGTCAGTATTTATTTTTTCGGTACACAGTATTAGCATGGCATTTGCATATCATCTTATGTGTGCATATTATCTGATTGATATAGGAGTTGATAACAAGCAATTTGTTGAGGAATCGGACTTGGAATTTGCTGGACATTTCCATAATTGATAATCGGCTAAGGTGAGGATGGATAACCTTTGTTATGTTGCCTGTAATACTTGTGTGCTTTGTTGTTTGATTGAACTGCTGAGATATTCACTGTTGGTTATCGATTGCTGTGATTATTACTGTTGTGATTATTGGACTGTGATATTGATTTTGTGGTTATTATGCCGAGTTTGATGTTGAACTATTGACTGTGGATAATCGAGAAATAGGAATTAGAAATTGGAAGTTGGAATTGATATGAGATGATTATATAATTGTCATATGGGAAGTAGTGATACGACCCGATGGTTTGAAAATTTTGGGATGCTAAGGTCGGTTATTTGGTTTGGTTATTTGATTTGGTTGGCATGTTGATGCCTGTGGTTGGGGTATACCAAATACCCAGTGGTTCGGAAATACCGAATATCCGGTTGGCATATTGATGCCTGTGGTTGGGGTATACCGAATACCCAGTGGTTTGGATATACCAAATATCCGGTTGTGGGACGTGGTCCCGGTATGGTAGGAATGGTATGGTTCTCTTTGACCTAGCATCCGAAATTAATTAATAACCTGGTACAACCCTAGCTTGTCCAGTGATGGGGCCTAGAAAATAAAATTGGAAATTATGTTAAGTATTCTTTTGGTCTTGGCTCAGTCTTATTTGAGATGTGTTGTTGTTTCGCTTGTGTTTGCTTTACTGTATTACGGTTGCTTGCATATCACTGTTTCTCCTTCGTCGGTGAGCACTTCGGACTCACCCCTCGCCTGCGGGGTTTCATCCCATAGGTTAAATTGTTTCGTAGTTCAGGTACAACGATCGATGGCTGCTGCTTTCTTCTCCACCTGACTCTGGATCCATACCTCCGCTGCATGTGCATAAAGTCTTCCTCTGCTGTTCTATTGCATATGATGCTGTATTATATTTCCGCTGCTGTGTTAGCGTGTTCATATGACTTTGAGGCTGTTTGTCACTCTGCCTCTGTTGCTTGCTCTTTTCTCTGCTGATGTTATATATTGTGAGCTGTGAGCTGCTGAATAATGGTCCCTGTGTTGGGTGATGGTTGTTGTATTTGTTTTTCAGTTGTACATACGGGTTATTGTACTGTATTTCCTATCAATAAGAATAGTTTCGGCACGTGTTTACTGTGTTACGGTAAATACGGGTCGGGGCGCTTCAGTTTGGTAGCGGAGCAGACAGTAGGTCATTAGGGACATGACTGTGAATGCATGGTTGCTTGTTTGTATATAAGATCTGTCATGATATGATATGCATACATACATTCTCACAAAGGTACGAGTGGATTCGGTTGGAGGGAATCAGCATGCTGGAGTTCACCTAGATGACGATCAGGTATCGGTAGATCAACCGCAGTAAGTTGCGGGAGGTCCGGAACACCCTGCGAATGTTCCTTTGGGAGACCCTACGCAGATGTTAAACGTGGTAACCCAGATTCTGCAAAGGCAAGATGCCAGAGATGCTCGTATCGCAGCTCTAGAAGCTCAGGAACAGGAAAAGCAGGGACCCGTTAAGGATCCAGTGTATATGAAGTTGGAAAAGCTTGGGGCTGAGGTTTTCACAGGTGTCACTACACCACAGGATGCTGATCGGTGGCTCAGACAGATGAACAGGGTTATGCTGAGGCTGACATGCAGGAATGATAGGTGGGCCAGATACGCCGCTACCATGTTCCGGGGAGATGCCGTTGATTGGTGGGAGTCTACCACCAGGGATTTACCGACACCTATCACTATGCCGTGGAACCAGTTCATGGAGATATTCCGAAGGAAGTTTGTTTCTGAGGCATACCAGGATCAGCTGAGACGCGAGTTTCTGGGATTGCAACAAGGACCGGATCAGACGGTCAATGATTATGAGATCAAGTTCAACCGCTTGTCCATCTATACCAGTGAGTTTGTAGCTACTCCGGAGGCCAGATGTAAACGTTTCTGGGATGGTCTTCGATCTGGTATCCAGACAGTCATAGGATGCAAGGTCTATGAGACTTACCAGGACATACTGACAGATGCCCTGAGAGCTGAGATTATTTGGCTGAATAATGAGAAAGAGCAACAGGAGATCCGCAAGAGACAAGCTGCACAGAGTTTTGGGGGACAGAACAAGAGGTTCCAGACACCTGCTAACCGATCAGGGTATGGACAGAGCCGCTCTATGCCAGTGAGTCAAGGACGTGGATGGAACAACAATACCTACAACCGAGGCAGTTCTTGGACTCAGTCTAGAGGGACTTCATCTGGGGATACTCGCCCGAGACTTCCTTTATCTCAGGTGAGGTGCTATGAGTGTAAAGAAGTTGGGCACTACCGGTATGCTTGTCCCAAGTTGGGAAGATCTGGAGGTACAGCACCTACTCAGACAGTGCAAGCTTCAGTTGCCAGTGTTCCTAGTGGTTCTGGAGTTGGCCGAGGCCGAGGACGTGGAGCTGTTCCTGCTAGGACCCAGTCAGCCATGAACCAAAGTGCAGCAGTGCCGAGAGCATTTGTTATCACCGCTGATGAGGATCCAGAGAATGTCGATGTCATAGCAGGTACTTTTACAGTCTTTGGTAGTACTGCATATACTTTGATTGATCCTGGTGCTACGCATTCTTTTGTCACGCAAAGTTTTGCAACACAACATAACTGTACGGAAGAAAGTTTAACTTGTCCGATGAGGGTTAGGTTACCTGCGGGTATAGTGGTCAGATTAACCCATGTGTGTAGAGACGTTTCTCTTTTGTACGATAATGAGGTCTTTCTTGCACGATTGGTTGTGATGAACATGGGAGGTTTCGATATTATTCTGGGGATGGATTGGTTGTCGAGGTACAGTGCTTTGGTAAACTGTCGAACCAAGGAAGTGTTGTTGACTTCCGATGGTGGACGATAGGTTCTATTGACAGGTATTGGGAGAGTTGCTACTACATGTAGTATCTCTGCTAACCAGGATGTCGGAATGAAGCTACATGGTCTAGATGCCTTGTTGACTCATGTCAAGGGCGAAGACGTTCAGACTCCAGTTTTGGGAGACATCATAGTTGTCAAAGAGTTTCCAGATGTGTTTCCGGAGGATTTGTCAGGATTGCCACCTGACAAGAAAGTTGTGTACACCATCGATTTGATGCCAGGAGTGACATCTATCTCGATGGCCCCATATCGGATGGCACCGACAGAACTTCAGGAGTTGAAGAAGTAGTTGGATGAGTTGCTTGAGAAGGGTTTCATCAGACCTAGTACATCACCTTGGGGATCACCAGTCCTCTTTGTGAAGAAGAAGGATGGAAGTTTGCGAATGTGTGTGGACTACCGCCAGTTGAACAAAGTGACGGTGAAGAACAAGTATCCGCTCTCCAGGATTGATGATCTTTTCGATCAGTAACAGGGAGCTACCGTGTTTTCCAAGATTGATCTTCGGTCTGGATATCACCAAGTCAAGATTGCAGAGAAGGACATACCGAAGATAGCCTTCCGCACTCGGTATGGTCATTTTGAGTTCACAGTGGTTCCTTTTGGCTTGACTAACGCACCTGCAGTTTTCATGTGCTTGATGCACTTGGTCCTGAATGAGTTCTTGGATAAGTTTGTGGTAGTCTTCATCGACGATATTCTGATATACTCCAAGAACTGGGAAGAACATGAAGAGCACTTGAGGGTAGTACTGCAGAGGTTGCGAGAGAAAGAGTTGTATGCCAAGTTCAGCAAGTGCGAGTTCTGGCTTAAAGAAGTAGCATTCCTTGGACATGTTGTATCCGAGGATGGGATTAAGGTTGACCCTGCTAAAGTGAAAGCTGTTCTAGAGAGGGAGCCGCCCAAGACGGTATCAGAGGTCAGAAGTTTTCTTGGCCTTGCAGGATATTACCGGAGATTCATCGAGGGATTTTCTTTGATAGCTAGTCCTATGACCAAGCTGTTGAAGAAAGACCAAGAATTTGTTTAGAGTGATGTCTGCCAGAAGAGTTTTGATGAACTGAAGAAGAAGTTGACATATGCACCAGTTTTGACAGTACCTAAGCCAGGAGTGGAGTATGTGTTGTTTTGTGATGCTTCAGGTCTTGGTTTGGGAGCAGTTCTGATGCAAGAAGGCCGAGTGATTGCCTATGCTTCGAGACAGTTGAGACCACACGAGAAGAACTATCCGACACATGATCTAGAGATGGCCGCAGTGATTCTTGCTCTGAAGATTTGGCGACATTACTTGTTTAGAGAGAGATGCTGGATTTTCACGGATCATAAGAGTCTCAAGTACATCATGACTCAGAAGGAGCTTAACCTGCGACAAAGAAGTTGGGTTGAGTTGCTGAATGATTATGATTGTACTATTGAGTACCACCCTGGAAAAGCTAATGTTGTAGATGATGCTTTGAGTCGGAGACAACCAGAAGATGCTTCCACGACCTACTCGATATCCTCTCTTATCGAGTTAAGGAAGATGGGAGTTGATTTGTCAGTTGATGAGACAGGAGCTTTGTTGACACATATCAAAGTTAAGTCTAACCTGAGAGGCTGGATTGTGGAGTTACAAGATGGAGATCCCGACCTGATCAAGCTGGAGGAAGCAGTCCGCAGTGGAAAGGAAGATAAGTTTCATATAGCAGAGGATAGTGCACTAATGCTGGGAAAACGTCTATGTGTACCCAGTGTTGGTGATCTGTGCAGTCAGATTTTGGAAGAAGGACACATGACACCGTATGCTATGCATCCCAGGAGCACCAAGATGTATCAGAATTTGAGGAGTCATTTCTGGTGGCCGCGCATGAAGAAAGACGTAGCTGAATATGTTGCTCAGTGTATCACCTGCCAGTAAGTGAAAGCTGAGCATCAAACTCTAGCAGGAAAGATGAGATCGTTGACAGTGCCAAAATGGAAATGGGAGATGATCACTATGGATTTTGTGGTCGGATTACCGTTGACTCGGAGACAGCATGATGCTATCTGGGTTATCGTTGACCGACTTACAAAATCAGCCCATTTTCTTCCCATTCGACAGACAGACACCTTAGATAAGTTGGCAAAGCAGTATGTTGCAGAAATTGTGAGGCTACATGGAATTCCTAAGTTCATAGTCTCAGACAGAGATCCGAGGTTCACATCACGGTTCTGGAAGAGTTTGCAAGTAGCTTCGGGTACGAAGTTGAGTTTCAGTACCGCGTTTCATCCTCAAACAGACGGACAGTCAGAAAGGACTATTCAGACACTGAAAGATATGCTAAGGGCTTGTGCTCTTAACTTCAGTGGGAGTTGGGACCAGTATTTGCCTTTAGCGGAGTTTGCCTACAACAACAGTTATCATTCCAGTATTGGCATGCCACCGTTCGAAGCTCTTTACGGAAGGAAGTGCCGAAGTCTAGTTTGTTGGGATGAAGAGGGCCTTCGTTTGATCGTTGGTCCAGACTTGGTTAAGCAGACAGTTGACAAGATTTAGACAGTTAAGCAGAGTATGAGAGCAGCACATGACCGACAAAAGAGCTATGCCGATAAGCATCATCGTGAGATGGAGTACCAGGTGGGAGAAAGAGTTTTCCTCCGAGTTGCTCATTGGAAGGGTGTAATCAGATTCGGGAAAAGAGGGAAACTGAGTCCCAGGTACATCGAACCGTATGAGATCGTGGAAAGGGTTGGACCCTTGGCGTACAGATTATCTTTGCCAGAGGAGTTGTCACGGATTCACAACGTGTTCCATGTCTCCATGTTGAGGAGGTACAGATCAGATCCGAGCCATGTGGTTACTACAACAGATGTTGAGGTTGTAGAGGATCTTACGTATACAGAGTTGCCAGAGCAGATTCTAGCCCAAGAGGTCAGACAGTTGAGGAACAGAGTTATTCCGATGGTAAAGGTTAAGTGGAGCAAGCACTCTGCCAATGAGTCTACGTGGGAAGTCGAGGAGCATATGCGTTATCAGTATCCGCACTTGTTCACAGCTTCGGAGTGAATTTCGGGAACGAAATTCTTTTAAAGTGGGTAGGCTGTGACAGCCCAGGTAAAAATTTCATTTTTACCGGGACTGTTTAAGTTAATTTACAGTAATTTACCATTGATTTTAATCTTGGGTAATTAAATTATGGTAAATCGAGCATCGGATTCCGAAACCGAGCCTTGTCCCACGTTTGGGATTTTTCTGCGGATTTTACGGACCAAAGTTGGAATTTTTCGGGTCCAGGAATCTTCAGAAAAGCCGGGTTTATCCTCGAGTTAACGGACCAGAAAAAAAGATAAGTGGGTATATCGGATATTTTCTGGTCCAGACAGTGCACAGTATATCAGCATAGTGAAGATGCCTTTTACTGTGAAGTCTGTGATTTGTTTCCTGTGGGCATGTGAAGCTTTGTCTCCTCCTGTGATGCCCGTGATACGCCTCGTTAAAGCCTGCCTCTCCCTTGCTTTCTTCCTCACGCACATCCTCCATCTCCTGCACATCACCGTTATCCTACAACACCTCCGCCTAGCTTCAACCCTTGAACCAGAAAAGAAAAAAGAATAAAAAAACAAACACACCACACACCCACTGCCACGTCATCGCCACCATCTTCCTCCCCTCCCTCTTTCTTTTCTTTTTCGTTTTCTTCCTCCCCGAGCCACCCACACCCGACCGAGCCACCTGCAACCGCCACCAAACCTCACGCACCTTCCTTCTCCCTCTCCCTTCCCTCGCAACCGGTCGCCGCCGCCTTCACCCCGAGCGCGACGACCAGCAAGACGACCCGAACGGAGCCGCCCGTCCCTCGCTCCTCCTCGTCGCTGCAACCGACGCAACCGTCGCCGTCAAGCACCACCTGCGGTCGCGCCCTCCTCGTCGCACTCCCTCGCATCGCATCGCCTCGCCTCGTCCCGGTGCCGTCTCTTCGCGTCGTCGCCGCTGCAGATCCGTTGTAAGGTTTCGACCCGGATGGACTTCTATGGGTCGGGTCGACCCGCGAGTAGAGTTTTGGGTCAGATGGGTTTTGGGCTGAATAGTTGGGTCCTGTGTAGCACGGGCCTGGGCTGACCACACGTGGGCTTGGGCTTACTGGGCTCCTGCTTGGTCTGCTGGGCTTGGGTTCTGGGCTGGTACTATTTGGCCCAGTTCGAATTTTAAAAAGGGGGAAAGAGAAAATAAAATCTGGAAAAAAAATAGATATGGAAGGAAAATAATTCTTGGGAAATAAAAATATAACTTGTGGAGATAATATTTTGAGAAAAATAATATATATGGTATATTATGGAAAATAAATATATATATTTTGAGGAAATAATTTTGGAAATGCGTATTATCAAGGTAATAAAATACCGGAATAATATCCGGGTATAGGTATAAGTATAGTATGGTATTATGACACTTGAAATAAATGGTGAATGATGATGATAATGGAAAATTAACCGGGGGAGTAACCGAGTCAGTATTTATTTTTCCGGTACACAGTATTAGCATGGCATTTGCATATCATCTTATGTGTACATATTATCTGATTGATATAGGAGTTGATAACGAGGAATTTGCTGAGGAACCGGACTTGGAATTTGCTGGACATTTCCATAATTGATAATCGGCTAAGGTGAGGATGGATAACCTTTGTTATGTTGCCTGTAATACTTGTGTGCTTTGTTGTTTGATTGAACTGCTGAGATATTCACTGTTGGTTATCGATTGCTGTGATTATTGTTGTTGTGATTATTGGACTGTGATATTGATTTTGTGGTTATTATGCCGAGTTTGATGTTGAACTATTGACTGTGGATAGTTGAGAAATGGGAATTGGAAATTGGAAGTTGGAATCGATATGAGATGATTATATAATTGTCATGTGGGAAGTAGTGGTACGACCAGATGGTTTGAAAATTAATTTTGGGATGCTAAGGTCGGTTATTTGGTTTGGTTATTTGATTTGGTTGGCATGTTGATGCCTGTGGTTGGGGTATACCAAATACCAGTAGTTCGGATATACTGAATATCCGGTTGGCATGTTGATGCCTGTGGTTGGGGTATACCGAATACCCAGTGGTTTGGATATACCAAATATCCGGTTGTGGGATGTGGTCCCGGTATGGTAGGAATGGTATGGTTCTCTTTGACCTAGCATCCAAAATTAATTAATAACCTGGTACGACCCTAGCTTGTCCAGTGACGGGGCCCGGAAAATAAAATTGGAAATTATGTTAAGTATTCTTTTGGTCTTGGCTCAGTCTTATTTGAGATGTGCTGTTGTTTCGCTTGTTTTTGCTTTACTGTATTACGGTTGCTTGCATATCACTGTTTATCCTTCGTCGGTGAGCACTTCGGACTCACCCCTCGCCTGCGGGGTTTCATCCCGTAGGTTAAGTTGTTTCGTAGTTCAGGTACGAAGATCGATGGCTGCTGCTTTCTTCTCCACCTGACTCCGGATCCATACCTCCGCTGCATGTGCATAAAGTCTTCCGCTGCTGTTCTATTGCATATGATGTTGTATTATATTTCCGCTGCTGTGTTAGCTTGTTCATATGACTTTGAGGCTGTTTGTCACTCTGCCTCTGTTGCTTGCTCTTTTCTCTGCTGATGTTATATATTGTGCGTTGTGAGCTGCTGAATAATGGTCCCCGTGTTGGGTGATGGTTATTGTATTTGTTTTTCAGTTGTACATACGGGTTATTGTACTGTATTCCCTATCAATAAGTTTAGTTTCGGCACGTGTTTACTGTGTTACGGTAAATACGGGTCGGGGCGCTTCATAAAAGATGCACCTAATAAGATAGATTCAAATCTTATCATTTCAAAATTAAAATTTTAGATAGGATAGATATAAATCTTATAATTTTTTTTAAAAAATAATTTTTTATTAAAAAAAGTAATTTAAATTTTAACAAAATAAATTCTTTAGAAAGTTTACACAATGTAAGATATGATGCCAAATGGCTTTTTCACATACTCTTTAATTGTCACCTGTCATCTCTGGAATCAATTATGAGATGTGTCTTTGCTATATATATATATAAAGAAAGCAAGACAAAGAAAAAAGAAGGCCACACAAATGATTTATAGCGGTTCCTCAATTCCGGTCTCCCCTTTAGGATTTCTAATTGTTTACTATACTAGGCTTTTACGGGTTCAATCTTTTTTAGGCTCAACTCTAACCTAAACTTTTCATAGGCTCAACTCTAATCTATAGTAAGTTTTCATAGGTTCAGCTCTAACTTACACCTAAGATTTTCACAGGTTAAGCTCTAACCTAATTTTAAGTACCAAGTAAGATTACTTCTTAATCTCACTTATAATGCCTCAACAAGATAGCTTCAAGAGTGCCTAAGCTATGAAGATTTGAGTTGAAGAACTATTCATTATCTACTGCAGAAACTTACCAACAAATAGATATTTTCCCCCATAGGACAAAGAGATTTTCCCCCCACATGTATGTCTCGCCTTCACCTGTTGGCTTAATGGTTGTTGAACGGACTATACAGGTTATAACGCCCGCGCGAATAGTGTACATTTGTAAATTCTCTTTTGAAGGATATAAATCTCGTCAGTGGCGGATCTACCGGTAAGATTTTCCAAATCTTCTAAAATAATATAAGATTTTTCCCTTTAAATTTTTTTTTATTTTTTTAGCTATTTTTTCTCTTGTTGTTTTCCTTTAGATAATCTTTTTCTTTTACCTAATCTTTTAAAGATCATTAACTATTTACTAAATTTTTTTATTGATTTACTGTCAATTAATTTTATTTCTATTTTCTTCCATTTATATAGGTTTTAATTCCTTCCTTTACTATGATAATATAAATCTTGCCTTATAGTTTTTTTCTTTCTATATCTTTGGTCTCTATTTCTTTCTTTTTTTCATGTATCTTGTCCATATATATTTGATTACTAATAAAATAATTATTCATTATTTTTAAAATTAAAATGAGAAATTATTACATAACAAATAAATGTGTAACAAAATTCTTTAAAGATTCATAAATATAAGTCTTAAGGATTGATGAAATAATTTTTTTATTTAAACAATAGCTCATTACCAGAGATATTTTGTACATAATTAATTTACCAAAACACATGTAAATAATTATAATACTTAATTAATTTTAATACTTGACACTAAATTTTTATTTAAACTGGATTGGTTATATAATTTTCTTACTTTTATTTATTTGACTACACTAAAAAATATTCTTGGATCAACCACCACTGAATCTTGTAGTGTATTTCTATGTGGTAGTTTGAGAAAAATTCTTATATTAAATTTTTATTCTGATCTATTTACATGAATGAAAAATGCCCTATTTATATTTTACAAAATATAGGGCCCTTATTTCCCTAGTTGATATTCTTGATGTTCTTTCTCTTTTAGTTCTTTTTGGTCTATTAGTTTTTCACTTAGAGTCACTGACCAACTAGCTCATAGTTTAGCTCAATTTGGTTTAAGTGAAGGTTCATATTTTTGGGATCATGATATCCCGCTAAGACATGCTTTACAGCGTGATTCTATTTCATGCGAACAAATTCTTTTGGGTTCTCAAAAAAAAAATCCATGCGGCTTGCGTCCTAATTTTTTCGAGTCCACCTCCTTTTTTGTCCGTTGAATTCATGAGAATTCCGAAAACTGTTCTTTTTTTTTTCTGCTTGTTTATGCTCTTTCCAAAATTTTTATCCTCTGAAAAAACCTTTTTTCAAAACACTGTTCAAATCTATTTCGAACGGCACAACTCTCCTGCTGTCAAGTCACACACACTAAATCATTTTTTTTTCTCTTCCAGCAGTCGACCACCAATCCAACTAATTCATCTTAGTGGGTGCCAAATATTATAGTTCTCATGAAACGCCTCGATCCGTATTTACCGTACACAGTAAACACGAGCCGGAACTGTGACGACCCGACCAATCAAGGCCCAGCATACAGTATAAACAACAATAACTCGGACCCAACGGCCCAATAACAAAACTGAAAACCGGCCCTTCGGCCCAACGAGGAACTCGTCACCCGAACCATCAACAACAACAACCATCTGGCCCAATGGCCCAATTACAACATATGCACAGCAGAAAAACTCAACAATATGCACAGCGGAAGACTTGTGACTCAATTGACAACATATGCAAGACCCAATGTAACTAATGGATCCGAGTCCTGTCCGAGGGTACGCTTCAGCTCGCCCTGTACGTTCCTGCACTACAAGCAACTCATCCTACGGGATGAAACCCCACAGGCGAGGGGTGAGTCCGAAGTGCTCACCGACGAAAGATAAACAGTGATATATAATCAACCATAATACTTTCGAAGTAAACACAACAATCACAACAATAAGCAAAAACAATCACATCACAAGGATACTGCCAAAACAACTAACACATACTACACGACAGAGGAATCCAACTCAATAACACATCAGAGGAAACCAACACGAACAACATAACAGAGGAAACCAACACAAACAACACGATAGAGGAATCCTACTGAACCATATCAAAGCCAAGACCAAATGAATACTTATTAATTTTTATTACCAATTTTATCATCCGGGCCCCGTCACTGGACAAGCTAGGGTCGTACCTGGTTATTAACTAATTCTGGATGCCAGGCCCCACCACAATCCGGGATCAACATCCCCATATCTCAAATCCGGGATCAACATCCCAATATCTCAAATCCGGGATCAACATCCCAATATCACAAATCCGGGATCAACATCCCAATATCACAAATCCGGGGTCAACA